>MJUU01020755.1:20863-42706 GCA_002080025.1 Modiolus philippinarum
ATTTTTTTCAAAAAGTCCATCACATGTCAAGGTCAAGGTCATGAGGTCCAAAATTTTGGTATCATTTGAAAGGTCTTGCCACAAGGAATACACATGAAAAATATGAGAGCCCTATCACTTACCATTCAATGTTAAAGTTTTTTGTGGACAAACAGACAAAGAGACAGACAGACAGACAGACAGACAGACCAAAAACTATATCGGGGGCATAAAAAACATTTAACATGTAAACTGGCAAAGGAAATCAAACTTTGTTATTTTTCTTCCTCTAGAATCCACAACTGAGACCTAAAAGTAGGTTAAAATGTATAAGTGTAACTGATTAACAAAACCTGTCCCCCAATAAGTAGCCATTTTAGTTTTTTATTTTCTACTGCATACCATAGCCAAGATTTATTTCTCCTTTGTATTGTATTCAAATGTTAATTTTATTTTTCAAAATTGCAAAATTGTCTAAGAAGATATGTTTTTTCATTGATTTCATCCATGTCCCTTCAAACTTGGACACCTTGAAATCTTAGCTAAATTCTTGGGCCAAAATGTTTACTTCACCTCCATTGTATTTAAGGGGGTTAATTCAACATTAACTTACAACTGGTTTCCGTTTTCCTTTCCCATCCTCACTGCTAATTTCCTTTGGTGCATCAATTTTAGGTTCTTCTTTTTTCTCTTCTTTTTGTGCTGTTTCTTCTTCCTCTTTCTTTTTATTTATCAATCCAGCATTTATCAACTTTTGGATCAAAGATTGAACATTCAATTCAGGTTGCAGTGCTGAAATATTCAATAATACAATAATTTGTAACTTCATAAGATAATTTCTTCCCATTATGATGCACATTTGAACAACATACAATTAATTGACAAATAATAGTAGTGTTTTGTTTTATTGATATTGATAAAAATCTGACAAACTTTTCAACTCATGAGACATGATTGTTCAATTTTCATCAATCTCAAATTATCCATTTTTCTTTGTATGTATGTGATAAACAAGGATGGTCTTCTAAATGTTTTGATTTGATTTGCACTGGAGAGACACAAGTTGTCGAAATGAATATCTGCATAAGATAAATTTACTTAAATTTACATTAACTTCGTTAAGTTTTTTGTTTCTTGTTACCTATAAAACAATTTATTCAATATATCAATAGCATTAACTTACTTGGGGGTTGTGGCATTATTCCTGGATCCTGAGGCTGATTCATGTTGCCTACAATGTAAAGAGGATTATGTAGCAAAAATGTTTTTGTTGTAATTCATTCAACAAATTGTATAGCAGAAAATGTATTAATATAATTAATCACATGCAATGTGTTATGTAAAAACAGGGAAACAGTTTCAAGTGGCATAAGAAGGTTTAATATCAAGAAACTGAAAACAATAAAAATACAAAGAAGACATACTGTGAAAGTACTATTGTTCGTGGGGTTCAAATTTTGTCGATTTCGTGGTTCGTTTAAACCATGAAATTAAATTCCTAACGAAATGCATTTTCCACTAGAGTTTTAATGCCTAGAAATCAAAACCAAGAATTTAAGTACATGTACCCACGAAATAGTGATATCTCTGAAAACCACGAAAATTGATGTCCACAAATAAAAGTACTTCCACAGTAGTAAATATTTAGGTTTACTGAAGAGACAAAAATTGAGGAAACCACTACATAAAACAATGTAATATTGAATTTACAGTATGACATCAGTGAATATATTTAATAATATCATGGCACAGATTTCACTCTACATTTGAACCTTGACAGCTACAGACTCTAACACCATTTAGTGCCATTACATTAAAATTCTTTTCAATGTACTAAGCTGAAACACAGCTATAATTGTGTATTTTGAAATCGGGTGGATGTTTGCAACAGTAAAAGTAGGCTTTTATAACACAATATGGACAACACATGGAGTAAGTTTCTCAAAAGATTAAGTATTAAATTAGTTTCTACCGTCATATTATATTGAGAAATATTTGTTTTATCTCTATTCTTATGAATAATAAATTGCTTATTAAAAAGCAAAACAATTTAGACAAATTGATACACCATTACAGAATAACTCACCTGGTACAATCGGTGGGTTCATACTGCTAACAGGTACCAGTCCTGGTCTCATTATTGGCATTGGCTGGATCGGCATGGGTTGACTCATCACTGGCATATTTGGATTTTGCTGCATTGGACTGGCTGGAAACTGTGGAGGACCAGGTTGAAACATAGGATGTGGTCCCTGAGAACCTTCATCTTGTTGCATTGGTGGCATTGGACCTTGAGGAAACCGTTGCATTGCTGGTAAAGGACCTGGTGGTAACTGTTGATTAGGTCCTTGCTGAAATGACTGATTAGGTCCACCCGGAAATATTGGATTTGGACCTGCTGGGAATCGCTGATCAGGCCCTTGTGGAAATGGAGGTTGATTTGGACCTGGGAATGGCTGATTTGGAGGAAAACCTTGATTAGGTTGTTGAAATGGCGGGTTTTGTACACCTTGTGGAAACTGTGGATTTGGAACTTGCTGTTCTGGAATAAATTGAGGCATATTTCCTGGAGGTCCTGGGTGTCTAACTGGAGGCCCACCTGGAGGTCCAATTTGAGGTCCACCTGGAGGTCCACCTGAAGGTCCTCCCGGAGGTCCATTTGTTGGTCCACTTGGAGGTCCACTTGGAATTCTTGGTGGGCCATTGATGTCATTAATATTTGGAGAACCCCGACCTCTGTCGTGTTTATTAGTTGGAGATCTTCGTCTTCTTCTTTCAGGACTCCTACGTTCTCTCTGAGGTGATCTTCTGTCCCTCCTACGATCTCTATGCCGATCTGGGCTTCTTGACCGTTTATCCCGTGGTGGTGATGTACGTCGTCTTCCATTATTTCCCTCTTTTAACCCAGGTGGCTTAGGAATATTTAGATCTAATATAGAGATGGGTTTGTTCTTAGAGACTGTATTTTTACCATCCTCTTTCCATTTCTGGTTTTCAATAGGGTCTAATATTTTAACATCTGGTGGAGGAGTTGGCAATCCAACTAGGAGTACATGGCCACCAGCATTGATTGTTCTAGGTGGGCCGTTAAACTGCATCTCATACCAATTGCCATCAATAATAAGTTCATGTGATGGACCACCAAAGGCAACCATATGGAAGATATTGTCCAAACGGATTTTTTCAGCTCTATCAGTTGGAATAATGAATTTATTGTTATTAATTATAACTTCTCTTGGAGGGCCATCAAATCGAATTCCACGTGCTACATCTTTAAAAACTATAAATGGTATTTTTCTGTCTAGCATGATCTGGCAAGATTCACCATCAATTACAATATTTTTTGGAGGAGGGGTAAATCGAAGTTCCACTCTTTCACCATCAAGTCTCACAAATCTTGGTTTCCCTCCATAAGTTCCATACTCCTTTCTATCAATTAAAATCATTCCATCTCTTCCATCGATTAATATTGTATAATCTTTGTCTTTAAATTTTATGATTTTTGGGGGTGCATCAATTCTAAGAATGTACAAGAATCCATCAATCCATAGGTTTCTAGGGTTCCCATGATAAAAAACCTGACCAACATTATTTGGACCTGGGCCCCAACTAGCTTCTTTTACAGGATCTAAAATTTTGTATACTATAATTCCGTTGATAAGTAAGTTTCTCCTAAGAGGATCTAAAAACATATCTAATTTTTCCCCTTTATAATTTATGCTAATTTTTGGTCCTCCAAATTTTACTGGGAATGGCTGTCCATTCAAAACAACTTCCTCTGTACCATCTGGATATATATTAAGTGGTTCATCTTTTACCCGACTACCATCAGGAAAAATCCATCTGTTATCTTTAGATGGGTCATAAACAGGTTTAGGCAAAAGTACTGGAACATCTTCATGTACAGCTGAAATTTCAGTCTTTGATTTATTATCATTTTTAGACATTTCTTCTGGAACATCCTGTGAATTCTCAGGAGTATTTTCTTGAGACCTAAGCATTTCAACCATTGCTCCAATAGCTAGACCACTAGTCTCAACAATTTTGTCAGATTGTTTTGGAACATCAGGTTTTTCAGGTATCTTCTTTACTGGTATATCTTTTTCTTTCAGGTTAGCAGGCCCTGGTCCAAGTAAGCTAGGTTTAGTCTCTGCTTGTCGATCAACTGGGGACCTTCCTGATTCAACATCTTGAGGTCTTCTTTCTGAATGTTGTGGTCCTCTTTCCAGCTGTGGAGGCTTCCGATGATCTATATCATATTGCATAACAGGATCTCTATTTGGAGAACTTGTATCTTGTTCAGGTCTCAATCTAGCCCCAGGCCCTGGTCCAAGTAAACTAGGAGGATGGTCCAGAAGAGATCTTTCTGGCCCATCAAAGTCTCTGCCCCGCATGTGCGAAGGCCTGTCAGCTTTGTTGGTCCCTTCATTCTCTCTGTGTAGTATTCTATCATCTCCTTTAGGCCTGTCTGATCCCCTATATGGAGGTCTATCATTTTTGGGTCTATCAGTTCCTCTGTCTGGCCTATTATCTTTAGATCTGTCTGACCCTCTGTATGAAGCTTTTTCATCTTGAGGTCTATCAGGCCCCCTGTATTGATGTCTATCATCCCGAGGCCTTTCTGTTTCACGGTTATGGTTTCTCTCATCAAAGTCTCTATTTCTGTCTATTGCTAAATCCCTTGGTGGGCCATTATTTGCATGCATATTATCATAGATAGGTTGTCGTTCGTCTCTTCTCATGTCTGCATCTTGGGGACGATTCCTATGTTCTTTTATAGGCGAGTTATATTCCATCAGAGGCTCATTTGAAGGTCTATTTACCGGATACCTATCATCTGTCTGAGTACGAATTTCCATCTCAAGCTGAGGTGGATCAGGGCGAAGAGACTGCTGCCGTCTTTGTTCCTGCATGGTGTCAAATTGTGATAAATCTCTCAACACTGTTTGTAATTCATCCTGACTGATTTCACCTGATTTTCGTCTCATTTCCATTGTCCTCAATATTGATTCTCTATTTTCTAATCTTAACTCCTGTGGAATGTCATGATCTAAAGGAGGTGGCCCAACTCTTCCCTTTTCATTAAAAGCAGGACTTATACCAGGAGGTCTATTGAATGGGGCAGGTCTGTAATCTGTGTCTCTTGGTTGAGAGTCTCTACGGTGGTCAACATCTTCTAGACTATTTCTACGATTGTCAAAATCATGCGGATGGTCTGCTTTGTACCTTGTCCAGCCTCCACCTCTAGGGGATACTGTGTCTGGGTGTCTGTAATCCTGGTCTTCACTTCCAAAAAGTGCACTGCAAAACAGAACAAAAACATTTCACATTAGAAAGGTACATCAAAGATCATTGCAATGCTTTACTACTTTAGATTAATAGGGGCTACGCCGAGTGCAGCATGATACGACCGCAGCATGTCGACCACTGAAATTTCAACAAAAGTAGGTTAAAGTGAATGTGGACAGAGAAAAGAACTTGACACAATAATTAGATGGACAAAAAAGAAGCTAGACACAGTTATTAGCTAGAAACAAAATAGGGAAAAAATCAACCCTTTCGATTACTTACTGAAAAAAACCGTAAGAGCTATGCAAAATATGTACTATCAACTAAAACTTTAACTCCATAGAAATTCAAAGAAAAAAAAATACATCGAAATCTGATGAAAAATAAAGATATGACATATTCAGAAAAATTGAAATTTTGGCCCCTTTGACCCCTTGTAGTTCGGAAACAGTAAGAGCTGCACAAAATCTGTTGACATACTCCTGAAAGCTTAGATCAAGAGGAATCCAAAGAAAAAAATCCCATCGAAATCCAATGAAAAATAAAGATTTGACATATTTAGAAAAATTGCATTTTTGGCCCCTTTGACAACTTGTAGATCGGAAACAGTAAGACCTACAAAAAATCCGCTGACATATCACTGAAAGCTTAGATCAAGAGGAATCTAAAGAAAAAAATCCCATCGAAATCCAATGAAAAATAAAAATTTGACATATTTAGGACAAGTGTGGACCCAAATTGATGTTTCGCCCATCCCTACTTGGTCACAAAACTGATGTGAAAACTCAAATTAGATTAACTGACAAAAGCAATAAAGAAGACTGTCATGTATCACCCAAAACCAAAATGCCAAATATCAGTAACCTACTGATAGATACCGAGAAACCAAACATGTTCACTAGACCGTGAAAATGAGGTCAAGGGCTAAATCAAAATAGCAGGCTGTCATCTTCCATCTAAGATAAACCAACATACCAAATATCATTGACCTTACATTAATAGATACTAGAAAACTTAACATGATCACTGGACTGTGAAATTGAGATCAAGGACAAAAGCCATGTGACAGACTGTCATGTACTACCTAAGACCAACCTACATACCATATATCATTGACCTTCCACTTATAAGTTACTGAGAAACTAAAATAAGCACAAAAAGTTAACATGTTGAAATTGAGGTCATAGACAAAAGCCATATAGCAGACTGTCATATACTTCTCAAGACCAATCTACATACCAAATATCATTGACCTACCACTTATAGTTACTGAGAAAGTGACCTAATCACAAAAACTTAACATGAAAGTTTACGCCGCCGCCGTCATACTTTGTACACGTCTCACTTTCAGCGCCTTTCGTCGCGGGCGAGACAAAAATTGCAATATTGGCCCCTTTGACCCCTTGTAGCTCGGAAACGGTAGAAGCTACACAAAATCCTTTGACATACCACTGAAAGCTTAGATGAAGAGGAATCCAACCATCCCATCGAAATCCGATGAAAAATAAAGATTTGACATATTTAGAAAAATTGCAATTTTTGCCCCTTTGACCACTTGTAACTCAGAAACGGTAAGAGCTACGCCAAATCTGTTGACATAATACTGAAAGCTTAGATCAAGAGGAATCCAAAGAAAAAAATCCCATCGAAATCTGATCAAAAATAAAAATCTACATAATCTGCGAATTCGCAATTTTGGCCCTGTTCGGCCCCTCATAGCTTGGAAAGGAAACAAGTTATCAAAAATCTAATAGCTGAGCCCCATATTAATTTTTCACAAGGAATCCATTGAAAAAAATGCATCAAAATCGGACTAAAAATAAACAAGAGCTGTCGCTGAATGGCAGCCAGATATACCCCCCACTAATTGAACCCTGAATCAATATGGTAAGTGCAAATTTAGGTGGGTTTGGACACAGTAGAAGTGTGGATACAATATGAGTATGGACATAATGATAAAATCCTCCAGAAATAACTTTTCTGTCAAAATCAGACAACAATAAAATCCACCCTTTTTTGGCTCTGACATTTTTTTTTTAGAAAATCATAAGCTTTACAGAAATTTCTCTCGAACACTTTGAATAAACTTTTCACAAGGATTACAATGAAAAACATGTTTTTCTTCAACACCTTTGTTTCAAAATATCTACCAGGTACCCTTTGAATTATTTATTTTGAAAATTGTCTAAATCCAAAAAATCATTGCAGAAAGAATCAATGAAAATCTAAAAATTGAATTATCTCCCCTTCCTGGTTTTGGACAATAATTATATTCCTTCATGCACATCACCATATAGTGCCCTTCATTTGTGTATAGTTTCATTAAAATCCTTGAAGTAGTTAAAAAGTAGTTGCGCTTTCAAGGTTATCTGTGCAGATGGAACCAATGAAAAGTCAAAGTTGAATTATCTCCCCTTCCTGGCTTAGGACAATAATAATATTCCTTTATGCACACCTCCATATAGTGTCCTTCCTTTGTGTAAAGTTTCATTGAAATCCTTCCAGTGGTTTAAGAGGAGTTGCGCTTACGAGGTTATCTGTGCGGATGGAACCAATGAAAAGTCAAAGTTGAATTATCTCCCCTTCCTGGCTTCTGACAATAATTATATTCCTTTATGCAGATCTCCATATAGTGTCCTTCCTTTGTGTAAAGTTTCATTAAAATCCTTCAAGTGGTTTAAGAGGAGTTGCGCTTACGAGGTCATCTGTGCAGACGGAATCATTGAAAAGTCAAAGTTGAATTATCTCCCCTTCCTGGCTTTGGACATTAATCATATTCCTTCATGCACATGTCCATATAGTGTCCTTCCTTTGTATAAAGTTTCATCAATATCCTTCATATGGTTTAAGAGGAGTTGCACTTACAAGAAGTGTGGACAGACAGAGAGACGGACAAACCCCATGGTAATGTCCAAATTATGTGGTTACCACTAAAGACAAAAATACCGCTTAAGACAATTCTGGACGCTCTGAAAACCACTTAAACATACAATTGTCAGGGAACTGAAACATACCCCAACAAAATCCAATAATTAATAAAGATTCTACAGTCAAAAATGTGAAAACACCCAATTTTACCCCTTTTTGGCCCCTTTTTCTAAAACAGGCAGGGCCACCAACTCAAAATTAAAAACTCTGTGCCAAGATACATCATACTAAAATTTCATAATGATCTGTCCACTAGAAGCAAAGTTGTGCTGTCCACAGACGCCGACGCCGCCAACACCATACCAATATATGACCGCAAATTTTTTGCAGTCGCATAAAAATTGTAACACAAGAGGCCAGCATGTTGTGTCATTTTTTGCAGGCATATCATTAATTACTTTAGTTTTTATAAATGTGCATACATGTGTATAAACTTGCCATTTTCCAATGATGTCATCATGTGAAATTTTTTTTCTTCTACTCTTTTTGTCAATTATAATGATGCCTATAAAATTTACACCTTGAATGACACAAATGGTGGCAACATACAAAAGAAATTGGAGCAAATCTTATGGTACTGTACTTCATAAGATAAATTCATTATCATAACTGACATCAAAAGCAACATTTAACATAAATACTTCTAAAGCCAATATTTCTATCTACTCTGAATTCAGTTAATTGTACCATTGTATATTGTATTTCACATAGTTCACATATTCAAGTCTTTAGTTATTTGCAAATTTTCCCTTTCAAACAAGCTTATCTAATTAAGATTTGATACTGAATATTTTTAAATCACAAAGACAAAGATCTAGCCATTAATTTCAGCATTAAGTGAAGTCTCCTATAATTTTGAAATATCTTACTAGCAAGTATTAACATGTAATTTATTGTACAAGAATTTCTGTACACATTAGTGATGGTGTTTCTATGGATAAGGGATTGTGTCTCTTTGATATTCACCCCAAATTACTCTACATGTATTTCTTTACAACTGACTTGACTTGTGTTGCTATTGTCTCATTGAAATTAAACAAATATATACAGTGTTTCACCAGTAGACTAGGCTCCTCGAGCTAGCTGGCAATTAAGTGGCAAGCACTCCTTGACCAATCTTTCAAAATTACATTTTGTTCCCTTTTCCTTGTGGTCATGGAGTTCGTAGTCTACCTGTTTTGGGTTTTATTCCTATGTTTAATAATACTATAGGGAAATGGAATGAAAGGGAGGTTTTAGCTAGTGCCAGGACCAAGTACAGCTGTCCCGAGTCTCTATCGTTGTTTACATTTGTCTTTTGTATTTTATCTGTTGTTTTTTTTTCTTGTGCAGTTTCTTGATGCACTGTGGCATGTGACTGTGTTTTTTGTGCCATTGTAGGTGTTTTCTGTTATCCTTTTTATTCTATATACATGTATATTTGTGTATTTTTCAAGCACATTCTATTTTGATACAGAATAAACTTATTAAAAGTTACCACATATTTCTCTATAATGTAGTTGACAGTGTTAAAATGGAACTGGGTATTAATACCGATCCTAATTCAAAATATTTCTATATATACACTTAATCGCCAAAAATCATAAATATGCTCATTATAATTTGAAGGAAATATTGACAGACGAAATGTCTCCTTCATAAATGTAGCAACACTTATAGTTGTTAGTTTGGCCGTTATAAAAATCTTAAGATTCTAATCCAACTTCTTGAAAAATTCAGCGTGGACAGATGAATTCAAATTTTTTATCTTTTTTTTTCATTTATGGTGAAATATGCTGTGTAGCAACTGAACATAAATAAGCAAAAAATCAAGATAAAATTTTTGGAAGGGGCTGAAAAAATCTGGACAAGAATCTAGGATTTCTTTTATTATGGTCTTACCTGATGTCTTCATTCACTTTTGTATTAACATGTACTGGCTCATGTGGTGGCACATCTCTTTCTTTACTTAATCTTGGTTTTTTACTGTTTCTCTCTGAATCTCTATCTCTGTAATCATGTCTGTCATCTAAATCTCTTTTGTTTGAAGATGACAATCTTCGTTCATCTTTATCCTTTTCCATGGTCCTCTCGTCAACATCTGCCCCCGTCTTTTTAGGGATTCTTGGCAAACTTGATATTGGTTTTCGCTGATCTTTTTTCGTTGAATCTTCATTTTGATTTTTATTATCAGTATTAGATTCAGTTTTTGCTTTGTTTTTATTAGAATGGGATTTTGAACCTTTGCCTTTTGACGAGTCTTTCAATGGTGATCTTGACCTTTCTCTACTAAGCCTAGGTGATTTACTTCTCCTGCTTCTTGATTCATTCCAGTTTTTTTCTTTCTCTCTCCCATCACCTCCACCATTTCTATCTTCAGAACGTTTCCTGTTATCACCTTCTGAATCACCTCTTGTTCTTTTCCCTTTACTTCTCTGACTGTCCACATGACTTGAATTTCCTCTTTCTTTTCTGTCATTATTTTGAGACTTTCCCTTGTCTTGTTCATCCTTATTTCTAGATTTTCCCCTATCTTTATTATCACTGTGAGATTTACTATCACTATTTGAATTACGAGTTCTATGACTTCCACGACTAGATGATGGTTTGGATTCAACTATTTCCCGTTCTCTAGAATCCTTGCTTCTTCCTTCACTTGCTGGCTTTCTTGGATCAGCATGTTTCTTTTCTTTCGGTGAAATGCTTCCATGTTTTTCTGATTTGACTTTTACATCTACCTCCTCTTTCTCTGTTTTAATCTTAACAGGACTATAATCACTTCCATGTTTCTCTGATTTGATTCTAAAGTCTCCGTCCTCTTTCTCTTTCTTAATCTTAACAGGACTATGGACTTGCTTTACCTCCCCATGAGGCTTTTGTTTGAAGTCTTTTTTAGGACTATGGCTATGTTGATGAAAAATGGGCTCCTCCTTTATTGCTGGAATTGCTTGATTATTTTGATTATCAAAGTCTGTTAACATCGGAGGTGCATCATGTATCAATGGTGGTGGAGGTCCTTCTGTATGCATTTGATTAGACAAAATGAAAGGTGCAGTTTCAGGAATAATAAGTGGTGGTTCTGACTGTTCCGATTCCTGCATCGGCTGACCAAATTGATTCAGAGGTTGATTTGTTACTGGTCCAAAGAATGTCAATACAGGCTGAACCTCTGGAAGTAGTTCAGCTGCTACTGGTTTGTTTCTTATTCTTGGATCTCTACAAACTCTTGGGTCTCTTGAAGCCATACGAGGGTCTCTAAGTCTGGGATCTCTTGAAAGATTTTGTGAGGTGGCTTCAGAATGCATGGGTTCGGTTTCTTGTTCTATACCAACAAACAAATCGGCTGAATTCTGGAAAATAAAAGGTTATACTGTCAAAATTATTTCATCATCTATTCCAGGGATTCATATCTAAATACAAAGGATCATAGCATACAAATATTTAAGGCTTACACATTGGTTATAATATACTATTCAGTCAGAGGATTGACTTGTTTAAGTGATATTTTATCAGACTCTAGTAAGTTAGTGCAAGTAGGTTCTTTATGTTATTCCCCTTGATGATACAAGTTTTTTTCTGAATGTTCAAGTCAGACTGTCATAAAATGCTATCATAGTAAAATAATAATGACTTAATCAAGTCAAAGTAGTGAGAAATGAGTAATATGTGTATCTGATTACTTATATATTGTATTTACAGCTAACTATAAAGTATATTTATTAAAGATAATTCATTAATAGCACCTTTAGAAAGTATTTTTCCTGTGAAGAAAGATTACATTTCCTCAAGGTGTGATTTTCAAAGCAAGATCCCATACCGGTAGATCATGCATCCATACTTCATCTATCATAGCATATAGACAGGTTTATTCAGATGTGACCTAGATAACAAGGAGGCTGCCATTATTGTGTCATGTGATCAATCCGCCATTACAGTAGTGAAAGAGATGCACATGCTGTGATAATTCTCTTAATAAATAACACTGTTGAAATTAATATTGAATCAATAATTTTCCCAGTTTTACATATTTTAGGTAACCAATTGACTAATCTCATTTTTTGGGTTATATATTTAAAAAAAGACAGACTGCATTTTTATCAAACAGTTTTTTAAACAAATAAAATAAACATTTTTCATAAAAATGAAGTTAAATGTATTTCTTTCTTTATTTTTGTTGATTTAACTAGGTTAGCATGGTAACTCCATGAAAAATATAAGGACAATGGCAAAAAGCAAATTAAAGAACCATGATATGTCTATCTAAAAGAAAATATTGAAATATTGAAATGAAATCTGAGATATTATATGTATCTCTATATTTTTGATTTAATTTATATATGTATAATAATAAAAAGAAGCATGGATTTGGGATTTTTTTCAACTGCATTACGTGTTAATTTAAATTATGAGGCATTAAAAGGCAATTACTATGCAGGAAGGAGGGGTAGTCTTTGGACATGTGTGGGTGGGGTCTGATCAGCGTATAAGAAGGAGAGAATATAATTGCAATTACTGTCAAAAAAACTAAATATTAATTTAACACAATTGCAAAATTATTTGTTTTTAACTAATTATTGTGTTTTTTATGTTGAAATGTCAAAAAATGAAAATACATATTCTGAATTTATATATTTGTTAACAAAATGTTAGTAGTAAGACCTTCAGATGAATATAAATGATGGACAAAAACATTAAACTAAACAAAGAACAGTCTTTTGATTAAAAATGAACAAGTGCAGATTTTTTTTTAAAGACACATGTCTGCTAGTAAACAAATTAATGACAAGTACGGCTTTTCGTGAAGATAGAAAACAATTTTATGCCACCTTTGATCAAACCCAAATACACTCAAATTCCAAAGTATACCTACAACCACAAAAATATTAAAAAAAAAACATATGTATATTTATACCTGTATTGTGCATTTCTTTATCACAAATATTATTACTGAAAAGATGATGAAAGTTTATGAGAAGTTAGTATAGGAAGACAAAGAATACATCATTATTTTGTTTCATGAATTCATTCTGAAATTTTCACCTCAAGTTGGCATCTCATAGATTTCAATTAATTTTTTAAATCGGTCACCAAATCTTATTATTTTTTATTACAATCAATTGACTAGCTTTGTATCAATTAATAAACATTAGAAAATACATTAAGAGTGTCTTATAATTTGATTTAACTTTACAGTAATATTGATATGTTCCCAATGTATATAAAACAGAATACTTTTTCTTCATTACATTCCTTTTAATTATTAAATGCATTAAAATAATAAAAACTTACTGCCTTTTGATATCAATAGTATCAATATTTCAATATTTGAAAAGGTTAATTAAATGAAAATATGTACATATTAACCAAACAGAGGTAATTTAACGGTTTATTTATTAGATTGATTATCATACAAATATCCAGCTGTTTGAGTTTCTTTCACTACTGTAATGGCGGATCTACAATTACCCCATCTGGTGATAATTCTCTTATCTAAGACAGACAATTTGAAAAACCTGTCTATAGCCAAGAAATTAAAGCATGCATGTACACAGTTTGTGTGAAACAAAGGAAATTGAAAGCAACAAGTCCCATGGGTAAGACAAAATAAGGAATGTGGAGTAATGTATGTAAAAAATCTAGATAATATAACTTTTACATTTTAAATCTCTTAAGGTTCTTGGTAAACCTCCAATATTCATATGTGAAAATCTAACACCTAGATTAGAGAAATTAAGTAAACTGATAAACAGAAAACAATGTTCAAGACTATATTTTTCACATTAAAATCAAAATCTACACATCAAAGTAAGAAATTCATAGTATTTTATGAGCCATTGATAACAAGTTATGAGTAATCTCTTCCAATATTAACACAAAAACAGGTTCAATGTCTCATTATTAACGTATTTCTTTGTAATAAATTTCAATGCTGAATGATTTCAAGATGATGAACAACAATTAAGACATGGTCCTTTGATCTCGCAAGGATTTTTTCATATGTACATGTAGTCTTTTTTTGTCATGAAAATATACCTTTTTCTGTTGGGCTAGACGGTTCTCTGTTTCTTTAAGTTCCAATTCTAATCTTTTTTGCTGGAGCTTCAAAAGTTCAGCTTGTTTTGCAATCAACTGACGCCTCATTTCAGCCTCATCCTCTTCAACTGGCTCAAAGTCAGGTAGGGGTAATGTCTCCTCTCTCTACAAAACAGGATCAAAATCAAAGATATTTCAACGTGTGTTTTTTTCTTTTTGCTTTGTTTTGTTCTTTTGTACTGTTTACTCTGTATCCATGCTAGCATGAGGTCCTTAGAAGACTTATCCTTTCGTAAAATATTATCCATTTTTCTTAGTTTTTCTTAGTTTAATGTCCCTTAAAATCTTCTTCATTTGTGTTGGGCAATTTTAGGTATTAACTAGGGATGTCAACGAGTATTCGAATACTCGAGTATCGTTCGGAAGGTACGAATATCGAATACCTAATTGGTACTCGAATACACGGCATTCTCTTTGTTAATACGACTGCTTCCGTATTTAAGAGCATTACGTTTTAAAATATAATAAACTTGTTACTGGCCACTAGATAGACACTATTAACTACCACATATTGAACATCTAAAGAAACGTACAGTCAGTCTAGGCTACTTAAAATTCAAAGGCAAATACTTTTTTTTGATAATGTTAAATCCTTAAATTTCTTACAAGGGATTAACCAAAACCTTGAAAAGGCGAAGCATTTTTTGAATTTTTAATTTCATATGCTGTAAAAAAAAAACCAAAAAACATTTTCACCCCAAAATGCAAAAATGATGGAAAACAATGAAAACTGAACCCTTTGTCTTAACGAGTGTAAGACATGGACAGAAATAACTATGTTGGTAGCTGGAAATAAAACAAAATTTGAACATATCAATTCTTAGCAGACTTTTCTTTTCGTACACATTAGAGCTGTTGCTTCAAGTTGAATATTTATTTGATGAATCTCGACTTGCTTTATATCGACATTTGAAATTAAAATGATACATACGAGCAAGCAATTTAACTAAAATATATAGATTCATATAGCTGTTACCTAAACACGCATTTGCTACTCAATAATGCTTCTGAATAAACGGCTGTTTTGTCATATTTCTAATAACCGAAAAGCAGAAAATATGTACACCTTTGTGATAAAAGATATTCTTTACTAAAAATTTATTTGATTTTAACCGTGTCGTACCCAGATGTTTATATAGTAAGTGTCATTTGTGTTTAAACAATTTGATTAATCAGACAAGCGAGTTAGTTAACAAAAACAAGTTGTTATAGAAAAACTTGTATATAGTTTTGCTTTAATTGAATGTTTAATCAAACCTTTGTCTATAATGGTATACACAAACTGATTGGTGCTCCTATTATGGCATATGAGTAATATTGTAGTTATCTATCATTAGACATCACCTCATCTAAAGAATCTTGAAGTCTAGTAATTTTGTTTCAAAAGATCACTAGTACTCGAGTATTGAATCCGAGTACTCGAGTGGCATTTTTAGTACATTTTGACATCCCTAGTATTAACCAATCTGTCTTATCTAAATCAGTTGATTTCAGGCACTAATCAGGCTCATTTTTTCAGAATGTATCAAGAGGATTAGCATAAGTTTGAATATTCCTACAAAATTTTAAAGCAAAGAGTATGGCATGAATAATGATGTACCCAATGGTACTAGTGTTTTGAATTCTATTCCATTGGTGGATCCACCCTTCGAAAAAAGGGTTCCAGTTAGGTTCCAGAAAAAGGGGCACCCGAGAAAATGTGCACCACATATCAAGATGATCAATTGCCATAATAGGGCTAATATTTCAATCCTGTTGTTGCAATATATAAAGGTTAGTAATTTTGCATCAATATCATATGAGAGAGGGGGCAAGACCATTTCTGGGATGCTGGGATTGGCCATTTTTATCTTCAGGAAATCGGGATGGCCCTTTTTTAAGACCGGGATTTCGAGATGAAAATGCCGTCAGGACACGGGAAAGGGGTGTTTTTACACCCAGGATAACAGGATTTTAAGGTAACATACAAGACCTCTTTAGATATAGTAAACTAGTCTAAACCTAATATTTGTCAAAACCAAACAAAACAGCTGTCCACAAAGCTGTTATGGGTTCCATCCCCTAACCCCATCCAACCCCACAACAAAATCGATGATGAAAAAGTAAAGTGCATAAGTAAAATAAAGTGAGGTCACAGAATATATTTTGATACATGTTTCTTTGATGAATGCACAAATAAAGTCTTGGCCACATTTTCAGGCTATTTTGTATTTTTTACTCTATATGGCAAAATATTACAACATCAAACAGGCAGCCAGTGTTTTTTCTCACCAAATGTCGAAATACTTAGGGACTTTGTTTACCAAAAGTATTCAAACAGAAAGCAGATACAACAGATTTTGAACGGTTTTCAGAATACAAGTATCGGTATTGAAGCTTCATTGTGTCTACCAGAGATTGCTAGCCGCATTTGAAAATAAATTTGTTTAGCTGCTTCTGACAAAGTTTGAATGAACCCCATTTATCACTTTCACGGAACTTGGACAAATCAATAAGCATCAAGTGACCACCCTTTATATTCCAATGAAAAGAAAGATGGGAATAAATTCCATGAATTAATGGCATTACAAATAAAACAGGGTGTCTCCTTGAACTTTAAATGATGAATTTTTGCACTTCATATTGTGTGCTTAAGGGCATATCCAATAGTTTCAGGGGAGATAATAGCAGACACAAAAGAAGGCAATGTTTTCCGGGAATATGACATTGATGAATGTAACATCACAAAGTAATTCCCATCATTTTCTAGGGGAGGGGTAATTTGTACCTTCATGTTTGGCGGACTTTATGGGCGTTACCGATGGGAGATTTGTTAAATGTTGCACATTTTAATGATTTACTCTGAAAGGAACTCGGTTATCTATGTGGTTTTTGAGTAGCATACTGTTAGAACATGATATCAAATTTTCATAAAATCGACAATATGAGAAGTCTGTAAAATATTGTAAACTTGAATATGTAATGGGGACATTTTATACCAAATTACCGTTACAACGGCTACATATTCATCGATTTATAGGAATAGAAATACAATGTACTTTTTCATATTTTTTTCTGTAAATCTTTAAACCTAGACTTTTTCTGTCACTTTGGTATCGATTAGATTGAAAATATATTATCCATTATTTTTCAAACTAGAACTTCATTTTTCTTTAAAAAATGCAAAAATAACCAATTTTAAACCTCGATTCCCATCGAAACAAGATAGGTGACCCATTATTTTCTTGTCATTTTTGGAATCCTCGGTACTTGATTCACAAAATATCTAAAAATTTTAAAAATGACAATATAACAGAAACTGTTGGATATGCCCTTAAAAGGGGGTAAAAAATGTATTGCTTCCAACTAGTTTATAGATTATTGGGGCAGGGGCCCGGGTCGATCTCTTCCAAGAAATCCCAACTTACTTTTAGTTTATTAAATCCTGCACTACAATGGAACTTAAAACTGATGAAATCCCGATTCCCTGTGCATTTATTTCCCCTAAATCCCAGGCTTAAATTATAGAAATCTCGAATTTCTGAGCTTAACAACTCCCGAAAAGGATCAGCCCCTCATTATCAGGAACTAGCGCCAACACACAATTATCAATTTCTGAATTAAAGGAAAAGTAGAGAACCCTCCTTGCAATTTATTTTCCACATCTGACCTACCTGCGACAGAAACCTAGGGTTGACATGTATACTGGATGATACACTGGGTACTGGTGTTGACAAAGGCCAAGCATTGTCCATGTGATTCACTCGTACATCCAAGGCATATAACCTTCTGGCCGGGAAGTGATCATTCCACGTCTGTCGAACTTTAAACATACATTGTCTCTTCTTTTCATCAACCTATACATTGATTAAATTAGTGAAATTAGCTGCCTTTCGTGCAGAAGTTTAATAATGCTTTGAAGCCTGCTCCATACACTGAGCAAGCAACATCCCAATGGCAATCATTTTTTACTCTCTTCTATAAACACATAGAACTTAGTTTCTTGTACATTTACTCCACCTTAGTTCAGATACACATGCAGGCTAGGACATTCAACAGTCAATGTAACAAGGTGCACTTCACATCATGTGAACTTGAATGATGATCAATAGCATTTGCAGCTCAAACCAGGTTTTCTAAATGAAGATGTAAAGCTTGAATATACTTTCACATTGACTCAAAACAATACTTCATTTCTACCAAACCAACTAACATGCAGACCACTGTAGGAATAAGTATGGACAGACTAAAGTGCATTCTGCATAGGCTTAAGGACTATATACTTTGTCAATAAATCAAAGAAGCAGCACATCTTCTAGCCAAAACATTCCGTTACATCTTTCAAATTATTTACCTTTATTGGTCTTAAATTCTACTTTGACAATCATTTGCATCCAAAATCCTTACATTGATACAGTCAAAAGCCTCAGTGTAGAAATACACCAGCTACTACAGAATCATAATGTGTTGGTAAGGTGAGCTGAAAAGGTAGAATATATGATTCCGAATGCCAACAGTGATGAAAATCATCTTTTTAAGCCTGTTAACTTCGGGGAAAATCCTTGCTGGATTTTTCTATAGCCTAGTTGGCCTAGTGGTCTGAGGTGCTGGATATAGTGCAGGCGGTGTTGCCATAGATGACAACAAAGACAGGGTTCAAATCCAGCCATAGACCTTGCTGGATTTTCCGATGTTAACAGGCTTAAAAAGGTGATTTTCATCACTGTTGGCATTCAGAATCGTATATTCTACCTTTGCAGCTCACCTTACCAACACATTATCATTCATATTATATAGAGCTGCGTGCAACTCTATTATTTATATACCCTACTACAGAATCAATCAGCTACTTGAACTAATTATATCGGCACTGGAGAATCCAGACACTTCAATATCTTTGGTTTCTTGTCTACATTCCCAAAAATCTTTTGGATAGTTTGAATATTCTCAAAGGTTTCTTATAAAAGTTTCAATCAAAGAACTACTTGTCTGTTGCAACAATGGGTCTTAGATAATCTGATAGAAACTGAAGCCCATATCCATTTTCGAAAGTTTTCCAAACAGGCCATTAACATTAAAGGACCAGATAGGATAAGCTGTTATGTGCGGCCCCAAATTCGCAAGAAATAAAACTAATTTAACCTGAAACTTAGTTGTGAAATGCAACAAGAGCTGTCGCTGAATGGCAGCCAAATGTACCCCCGCTCGTTGAACCCTGAATTAATATGGCAAGTGCAAATTTAAGTTGGTGCGGACGCAATACAGGTGTGGACACAATACAAGTATGGACACAATGATATAATCTTCAAGAAACTTTTCACAAGGGTTCCAATGTATACTCTGTTGAAATCAGACAAATATAAAATTCACTTTTTTTTAGCTTATTTAATATTTTACACAAAAATCATAAGCATTAGAGAAATTTCATTACAACACTTTGAAATCAATTTTTCAAGAGGATTAGAATGGAAAAAAAGTGTGTCTCTCCAACAGTTTGATTTCACAATATCTACACTTTAAATTATTTCTTTTAAAAATAATCATTGCAGAAGGAATCAATAAAAGTCAGTCAAATTATCTCCCCTTCCTGGTTTCGTACAATGATTACATTCCTTCATGGACTTCTTCATAAAGTGTCCTTCCTTTATCTAAAGTTTCATTAAAATCCTTCGAGTGGTTTAAGAGGAGTTGCTCTTATGAGGTTTATACCCATTCATAGGGAATCAATGAAAAGTCAGTCATATTATCTCCCCTTCCTAGTTTCTGACAATAATTATATTCCTTCACGCACATCTCCATACAGTGTCCTTCCTTTGTGTAAAGTTTCATCAAAATCCTTCCAGTGGTTAAAGTGGAGTACCCCGTACATAGGGAATATACGAAAAGTTAAAGTCAAATTATCTCCCCTTCCTGGTTTCCAACAATAATTATATTCCTTCTTGCACATCTGCATTTATGGTCCTTCCTTTGTGTAAAGTTTCATCAAAATCCTTTAAGTGGTTTAAGAGGAGTTGCACTTACGAGGTAACCCATACATAGGGAGTCAATGAAAAGTCCAGTCAAATTATCTCCCCTTCTTGGTTGCGGACAATGATTATATTCCTTCATGCACATCTCCATATAGTGCCCTTTCTTTGTGTAAAGTTTCATCAAAATCCTTTAAGTGGTTTAAGAGGAGTTGCGCTTACGAGGTAACCCATACATAGGGAATCAATGAAAAGTTAAAGTGGAATTATCTCCCCTTCCTGGTTTCCGACAATAATTATATTCCTTCATGCACATCTCCATATAATGTCCTTCCTTTGTGTAAAGTTTCATCAAAATTATTCAAGTGGTTCAAGAGGAGTAGCGCTTACGAGAAGTGTGAACAGACAAACAGACAGTTTGACGGACAGACAGGGAGATTCCTATATATCCCCCAAACTTTGTTTGCGGGGGTATAAAAACTGAAAATTGGAAACATTTTTTTTGGTAAAGACATACATAGGGGTTAACAAGGGCTACATGTAGCCATATATCCCTGCCCTTCCAGCAATTTGAAACCCCACATATTTGTGGTAAATTTAAAAGTTAGAAGGGGCATAACTCCTACAAAGATTTTTGACCAAGACTCATTTTCGAACTCACTTGAGGTATTCTTGAACAGCTACTGCATCAATATTATCCCAATCCAATGAGAAATAAATTTGGTAGAACACTTAGAAGTATATTTTGTCAATTGTCAAAGTTAAAAAGGGGCATAACTCCCCAAAAATATTCAACCAGGACCCCTCTTCGAACACACTTGAGGCAAATCCTAGATAGAAAGCTACTGTATAAATATTATCCAAAAATAATTTGAAATAAATTTTCTAGAAAGCTTACAAGGATATTTTATCAATTTCAAAGTTAAATAGGGGCATAACTCCTTCAAAAATACTCGAACAGGGCTCCTCTTTGCACTTGCCTGAGGCATTCTAGAACTTAGCTACTGTGTAAATATTATCCAAATCAAATCAGAAATAAATTTTCTAGAGAGCTTATAAGAATATTTTGTCAATTTTCAAAGTTGAGAAGGGGCATAACTCCTACAAAAATACTCAATAAAGGGCTACGCCGAGCGCAGCATGATACGACCGCAGCATGTCGACCACTGAAATTTGAACAAGTGTAAACTAAAATTAATGTGGACACAGTAATTCGCTGAACACAATTAGGACCTTGACACATTAATTAACTGGACACAAACTAATGAAAATAAAAATTAGCCCATTTAATCCCTTATTACTAGGATATTGTAAGAGCTAAGAAATTTTGTTGACTACCATCAAGAGAAATCCAAAGAAAAAACTCAGGTTGAAATCCAATGAAAAATAAAGATTTCACATATTTTGAAATATCACAATTTGGCCCCTTTGACCCCTTATAGTTTGGAAACCAAAGAGAAACGCAAAATATACTGCCATATCACTGAAAGCTTACAATGAGAACAATCTAAAGATGAAAATCCAATCAAAATCTAATGAAAAATAAAGACTTCACATATTTCTAATAATTGCAATTTTGACCCCTTTGACCCCTTATAGCTCAGAAACAGTAAGAGCTACATCAAATCCA
>MJUU01020759.1:0-87502 GCA_002080025.1 Modiolus philippinarum
TAAGTTCATGAAGGGTAAAAATAAACCGTAATTTTCAACGAATCGAGATTAAGATCATTTCAATTGTACTATTTATGATGTATATGACTTGAAGCTTCACTTCATTTGTGAAGGAATTGTCTTGATTTGATATGGGTAGTTTTAAGAAACACATTTCTCAATTCATAGATATCTGATAGTATCTTTTTAACATTATCTATTACAACAAAAATCATATGCTATAATAAAAAATTCTATTACTCTGTTCCTTATAATAATATTTCCTTAATTTCCATTGAATTAACGACTTTTATGGCTAATATGTAGCATTTTAGTAATTATTCCCATGTTATTTTCAGAAATAAACATACAAATAAATTATTCAGTGCTCTTTAAAAGCCAAATAATAAAAGAATTGGCATAAAGAACACACCGATACCATTTTTTCCAAGTGATATGGATCATTCATATGCTGGCTATTAATCCAACGTTCTTGAACCATGTCTATTATTTTTAACATTTCTCTGTTTCATTTAGTGAATGAATGGGCACGCGAAATCTTAACCACCATACAAAGCAAGGTTAATGATGGGGTCAGATGTAGTTTTGTTGTTATATTTTCTTAGTTTTAGGGCCCGTGTTCAAAACTGTTTAACATATTGCTTACCCCTTCATTGAGGCGTAGGTATTTTTGGATTCATGGGCAAGTTGGTGTTGGCTTTGGTTTTTAAAATTTTGACAAAAAGGCAAGATAATATGTAATGCATTATCACTTTTTGCTATTAGACAAATGGTTGAAAGTAAATTTTATAAGTGCTTTAGTAACCATCAAACGATGGTTTGAAAGCATATAACAATGTTCATATGGTGTTTTTATTTATATAGGTAGAGCATTACTGAAATTTTGTTCCACCTTTATTTACAAAATTTCTTTGTTTATGACTAAGTACAAAATGAACATCGGCAAAATCATACTATTGTGTAATCAGTTCTACAATTGCCTGAGTTCATGTGAACAGCTTAGTTCTCATATCTGTTTCGATACACATACACATAATTGCTTCTATTTATGGTGTAAACTGGTTTAAGTTTAAACATATTTTATTAGCTAAAACATCAAAAAGGAAGGGACAATGGTTTTAACAACTTATACTGGTCGCTTGTTTTCGAGGGAAAATAGAATGCCAACACAAAAACCGAAAGACTGCAGAGCAGAAATGAATATCAATATGAACCAAATGTCAAGGCAAAAAAGGCATTTAAGGAAAATTTCAAGTACGTGGAATATACTCCATATGTGTTTATTGGCAATATGTACATTTTCTTTTTGATCTTACTGACTGATATTGTCAGTATCTTTGAACTGACCTGATACAAGAAAATATCAGGCAATGACGTCACAAATATGACGTCATGATTCATATGATGTTGCCGATAAAAACAATAATGGTAGTTTTGGAGGTCTCGACAGAAAATATCACTTGTCTCACAGCTCGTCCTATCGGACTCGCCGCGATACGGGGATATTTTCTGTCTCGACCTTCAAAACTACCATTATTCTATATATATAGCTCTCAAAAGTTTTTAACATCTAAGCTCGAAGAATAAGTAGTATCAGAAGTGCAATATACAACTATTTCATAGCCATATGGTTGATACTGATGGTATCTTAGTAGTGGCTGGTTAATTATTTCACCTTGTTCATTATGTATATTTTGTTTTATTAAATTTTGGTTTTATGTTCTAACACTGAACATCTAATGTATTTTTTATTAAATTTTGGTTTTATGTTCTAACACTGAACATCTAATGTATTTTTTTTTTATTATGGTCAAAGATAAACATGATAAATGAATGTATCAAAACTTTGTTCTATGCTGCGCCACGGTAATCTATAATTAAAAAAAAAAACTCGTCATATTGAAAGCAGAGCTTGTTGAAATTGTCTACGGCATCAGAATTTTTTGTCAAGAAACTTTTCAATTAACATACGCGTTTTAAGTAAAAAGCTGTAAGAAACACAAATATGCAAATTAATTTCAAACCTACTACATCAAGCTGTTTTATCATATATGTGCTTGGTTTCGACATTGTGCCAGCTGCGATACCTTTTTAAAAATATTTTTCCTTCCTCAGTACAGTAACTATATGTAAGCTCAAGACATCATTTCAAAATCGAAATAATTTACTCGGATCCAAATGATAAAACCCGAGATATCTGAAAACTCTTATATTTAGTTTTCCTTTTTTTAGTCTTTCAGTCCAATAAAGGACGTATTGCTACACACTGATGCATTAATTACTATTATTAATTTAGCGATTCCTAGAAGAAGAATACAACCAACGTTTTTGTATTAATAAAAATCAAATAAATTTGCTGTATACAGAAGTATTTTCAAGAATTGTTTATTGCTTAAACATGATATTATCATCGAAATAACAACGCTTGGCTTAACTCATTACTACAACGGTTTCCAGTGTAATTAATAAATGCAAAAAATAACTGTCGCAAATGTGTACTTTGAAATGAGTATAGAATTCCTATTGTTAAATCTTTTATTACTATGCGTGGAATTACTTTAATTAGAGTGTAATGGAACAAATCCCTTGTATAAATATTGAAAGGACATGGAGTAAATGTACATGAAGCAAAGTCTCTACAAATACATGGTAAAGCCATGCAATGGAAAAACAATTCATCTTGAAGTCACAATTAGGCCTTCAACAATGAGGTCTGCTTATATTAAGGTGAACTGATAGTCCCCGAGGGTATTCACCAGCCCAGTAGTCAGTACTTCGGTGCTGACCCGAAAACCAATTCTATTTGAAACCTTGCAATATCTAAATTGTTGTAAATTTTGTTGAAAACTAAGGAGTATCTCCCTCATGCAAAGCTCTGTCCTTAAATGATTTTTTCTTTACATTTAGATCATATTGGTTATTTGTTCCCTATCAGTTTTTAGACACCTTTGGGTTTATGGTCTTCCAAAAGTTTAGATTTTTATCTGCACTGAAGAGACATAAAGTGTCGAAATGCGCATATGCAGAAAATAAATTCACTGTAATTTCGGTATCTAGTTATTTGTTACCACTGGGTCGATGCATCTGCTGGTGGACTGTTAGTCCCCGATGGTATTCACCAACCCGGTAGTCAGTACTTCGGTGCTGACCCGAAAGCCGATTCAATTAGAAACCTTGCAATCTCTAAATTTTTATAAATTTTGTTGAAAACTAAGGCGTATCTCCCTTATGCAAAGCTCTGTCCTTAGCTGATTTTGGCTTACATTTAGATCATATTGGTTATTTTTCCTCTATCAGTTTTTAAACATCTTTGAGTTTATGGTCTTCCAAAATTTTAGATTTTATCTGCATTGAAGAGTCGTGAGTTGTGCAGAAAATAAATTCGATATTTAGTTTTTTTTTACTAGTGAAATAAAATGTGCTTCGGTTCATGCTATTACACTCCAATAAATTGTGACATCTCAACCATAGAAAGTCGATAACTTCCTCTAAAGTCTTCCGTGACTTTCATAAAAAAGAAAAAAAGCTAAGAATCATAAAGCGATTTTTTTTTAATTTTACTTTCTGACAAATTACTTCTCAATGTACATTTATCATACAGTATCTAAACGCGACAAAACTCGGACCAAGAAAAATTATGGGTTCAGATATGTGAGTCGCTGGGCTTCTAAAATGTCATATGTGGAAAATTGGCAGTTTTGTGTTTAACTCATAGAAAGATTCAGCCGGTCTTATTTCATATCCTTACAAAATATACTAGCTTTAATCCAATGAAATTCATTCTAAAAACACGTGTGACAAAATTTCGAAAATTTTTCGTTTAATTATCTATGATTCCAAAATGTTGTATATTTTCCAAACACTTTGTTTATTGAAATAGAAGGGTTTTAGCGGATTGTATTAAATCAAAACAGTGTATTTGGACTATAAAAAACTTAACATCTCCTTTTGAATCAGAACATGCCACAAATATAATTATTTATCTTTATACGACATTTTGTAATGCAGACATTAACCTTATACATTTAACTTCTTCTTTAATCCAGTTGGTAAAACAATTCCGCATGGTAGAGATGTATGCTCTTTATTTTTTCTTAGATATGGTGTACTTGTACATGAGATAATATCTCATGTGTGCACCTTGTTCAATTACTATTATCTAAATTTATGTAAATTCTAAAAGGATTAACTCGCTCCATCGTAGTTTTGTCCTTAGCTATATTTGATATTACTGATTATTCGGATTTCGTTTAGTTTTATGCATTTTAAACACTTTTTGAAATTATGGATTTCCTTTGTTTGGGTTCTAGTGCTGCTGATGAGGAATAAATTTCCGAAATGGCCATACAGCTCATTACAATTATTGCAGTTGGAGTTAACAAATGTGTTATGGTCTCATGTTCATTTACTCCATATCCTTTCGTAAAATATTATCCATTATTATGATTGTTGCAGAGCCTGTAAGTTTGAGGGGATAAATGCGACAAGAAGGTGTTTCGAATATTTGATTGCACTTAGCGCTGAAACTTTGAAATACAACTTTCATTGGTCAAAATTGTAAAATATACAGAGGGAATAATAACTATGTGAAAATTTTGAACCCCACAATAAAAAATCGGAGGATAACTGTGTTACTTGTTACGGGTGGTTAGTGCGTATGTCCTTGACGGTCGAACGCGCGGTCAGCATATCTGTCTCGCATACATTGTCTGCACCGAAGAGAAATAATTCGTCGAAATCACAGGGGCTTGACTTTAAGCCGAGTGCTATGTACATATACCCATTATGTATCTTATTAAAAATATCTCTTATATACTAAACCTCATCTAGTATTTAGAGATATGTTTTCCCAATAAATGCTATATAACATCTATAAACAATATGATGATCTGAAGCCAAGCCCCTGATGTCGAAAAGACGTACCGTCTGCAGAAACTCAATTTACAGTAACTTGGGTATTTAGTAAAACACTAGCTCCAGCCTTCTGGAGTCTTTTTCTACGGTATATCCTAATGTTATAATTACGGCGATCGAATTTTGGGATGGGTGGGGCTGGGGTTGAATTTTGTGATGAACTGTCATTACTTCGTCTTCCTTGTAAACTTACTCGTTTTCTAAGTGTCTTTCACCAACAATGAATGTTTCAAAGTCATGAAATTCTGTATATAGGCATAATATAAATATTAATTTCTTTCAATTGAGTTCTAAATGATTCATTCAGAAACTACAAAATGTTGTATGTGGACAGTTGGGCACTAATTGTAAGGGTTAAAATGTCGTATGTCAGTTTCTGGCTTCATAATCAGACTTAGGGGTTCAAGTGATATTGTGCTGGCATCGGTATCGTGAATGTATAGTTAATTTGGTTTTTCAAGTAGAAAGTATGGAAAATAAAAAAAAAAACTCATTTTGTTTCTACTGAAAAGTTGCAAAATTGCATATATGACATATTGGAAGCCCAGCGACGATATACAGAAACATCTAAGATCTAATAAAATTCTATTTAGCAATTCCTGGAAGAAGGATGTGGCCATCGACTTTTCACACTGATAAAATTCAAATAGAAGTATTTTCAAGAATAGTTTATTGCTTAAATACGATCATTTCATTGAAAAACGTAACGCTATAACAACGGTTCCTAGTGTTATTAATGAATTCATATAATGACTGTCCCAAACGTGCACCTTGAAATGAGTATCAAAGTTCTATGTTGAAGTTGTTTTTATGATTACTTTAATTGGAGTGTTATGATTTTAAATGCATTGAACAAATTCAATGTGTATCTGTTTGCATGGCTAATCAATGTCTTTCTCAATTTCGCGACATAGTATCCGCACATTCGTTGGAATGAGGAATTTAATCACAATCTCTGCTTAGCAAGTCGTTATAACAAGGTGGCCATCTTATGGTCATGGGTTGAACAATGAAATGGTCCTGCAAGCTTTTGTTAATTCAAATACACTATTATGAACAGTAGTTGACCACAAAATTTACTGTGGCGGCAATTCGTGTAAAATTGACATCAGTTCAAAAAGTTCTCAACCATGTAAATGGTTGCAGTGAAAAAAAAGCATGATATTATTAGAACCAATGAGACATTTTAGGTGTGTCAATATTTGCACTGATATCAGGACGCAAACGGATGACAAAGTATTTCAGCTGTAACAATGTGTGTTCCGAAATGCGCTGCCGAATTAGACCCAACGAGGTATACGTAAGATTTTGAATACGTAATTCACAATACAAGAAGTAAATTAGCAGTACTGACGGCAATTCTTCGTTAGGTCTGCTAATTGCTAACACTGGTCAGGTGTGTTCAAGGGAAATACATTAGATACAAATACAACATTCAAAAGGTTGAGGAGCAAAGCACATATGAAAATGAACAAAACGTCAAAGCCCCGTTGATATATAAGATATAGATGTACATACAAATAGTATCAGAGGTACCACCAGATTACACGTAGCAAATTGTTGGCGACTTCAACAATTCCGATGGTATCTTAATAGTGGTTGATTAATTATTTCATAATGTACATTTATTTATCAAATTTAGGTGCTTTAATTTAACAGTTGACATCGAATGTAACCAATCAAATGGTGACTACATCAACATGATTTTTAAATTTTGTTAACGATCTTCTATGCTTTGCCTCAATAACATATCATACGTAACCAAATTTCACCACCCCTGCTAATAAAGAAGACTTTGTTCATAGTCAAAATGCTGAACTTATAAAATTTTGGGAACTACATTACTTACTAATAAATATACAAGAAAATTGTATGAGAAAAAAAAGTGATATACAAATAAATCACAGAAGACTACATCAATATGTATTATATTCTTCATATGCAAGTTTTTGGTTTATTATAATTTTTTTTGTTTTTGGTATTTTTTTTTTGGTGTTGTTGTCTGAGGCTCATGGTTCCGACAACACACATAATATCTGCACGTTCACAAATAGATTTCCATTAAGCTGTCAGACGTTTAAAAATAATTTCGTCTTTCATGACACACTAGAAATATGATTTTAACATGCAAGTTTTCACTTTTCAAATCTGAGTTAATATTTCTTTTACAAGCAGGATAGCATAGAAATAGCTATATGCTGAAACTAAACTCACAGTAACTTCGGTATATTGTTACTGATTTCAAGATTTAACGTATTGTATATTGACGAAGATGGACGTTTGAAATCTAAGCTATATGACAAGCGTGATGATTTTAATTTCCCCATTGTGAACTTTCCCTTTCTTAGCAGCAATATACCTACCTCTCCAGCCTATGGAGTGTACATTTCACAGTTGATTCGTTACTGTCGAGCTTGTAGTTTGTACAGTGATTTTTTGAACAGAGCAAAAACACTGTCCCAAAAGCTGCTTAGTCAGGGATTTGTTCAACCTTTGTTAATTTCATCCCTCAAGAAATTCTATGGCCGTCACCATAGCATCATTGAAAGATATGACGTGTCAGTATCCCAAATGAAAGTGGACATTTTCAGCTAGATTCACGTCTTCCCGGATTTGACTACCGACTTTGACATTTTCCCGGATTGAATCACTCACAGTGTGACGGGTGCTGTTAACAGAGCAGGACATGCTTACCCTTCCGGAGCACCTGATGTCACTCTCAGTTTCACTGGAGTTCACATTGTGAGTGCCTTTGTTCTGAATGTTGTGGTTTCTGGTTCTGTGCTTTGTGTCTGTCTGGCGTCATTGTTTTTGTGTCTAACGTCATTGTTTTCTGTGTTCTCGTTTTTGCCCTGTCTTTGGACTTCGATTTTTGTGAATATCTCCCCTTTGTTCCTTCGGTATTCTTCTGCCGTTGTTTTTTAACGATAAAATAACGGGAAAACCCTTCCTGTAACGTTTATTTCAGTTCATTTGTTATTAATTCAGCATATACAGAAACATCTAAGATCTAATAAAATTCTATTTAGCGATTCCTGGAAGAAGGATGTGGCCACCGACTTTTCGCACTAATAAAACTCAAATAGAAGTATTTTCAAGAATAGTTTATTGCTTAAATACGATCATTTCATTGAAAAACGTAACGCTATAACAACGGTTCCTAGTGTTATTAAAGAATTCATATAATGACTGTCCCAAACGTGCACTTTGAAATGACTATCAAAGTTCTATTATTGAAGCTTTCATGACTACTTTAATTGGAGTGTTATGATTTTTAATGCATAGAACAAATTCACAGTGTATCTGTTTGCATGGCTAATCAATGTCTTTCTCAATTTCGCGGCATAGAATCCGCACATTCGTTGGAATGAGAAATTTAATCACAAACTCTGCTTAGCAAGTCGTTATAACAAGGTGGCCATCTCATGGTCATGGGTTGAACAAAGTAATGACCCTGCAAGCTTTTGTTAATTCAAATACACTATTATGACCAGTAGTTGACCACAAAATTTACTGTGGCGGCAATTCGTATAAAATCGACAGCAGTGAAAAAAAAGCATGATATTATTAGAACCAATGAGATATTTCAGCTGTGTCAATATTTGCACTGAAAACAGGACGCCAACGGATGACAAAGTATTTCAGCTGTAACAATTTGTGTTCCGACATGCGATGCCGAATTAGACCCAACGAGGAATACGTATGATTGTGAGTACGTAATTCACAATACAAGAAGTAAATAAGCAGTACTGACGATAATTCTTCGTTCGGTCTGATCGTTCAATGACATTTGCAAATCATGCATCCCTTTTTATACATAAAAAAACGAAGTCGTACTACCGTGTTCCTGCATGGCGAAAATTACATGATGAAAGAGAAACTGGTGCGAAAAATTAAGGGAAAAGTTGGAATAAATAAACGAAAACAATACAAAAGCATCACAAATATAGATAACATGATAAAAATAAAATCAGTAAACAAAAATGAACGAGAGAAAGCCACATCAGTGATGAAAACTCATACAAAAAATTGACTTGATGAGACATCAGGTACTCTGTAAGGGTTAGCATGATCAGCTCCACGCGTTGCACCAGTCCAACACCAAGGTAAAATATTATGTTGACAGATCTGTTCGGTAGCGTATTTGTTAACCGTCAAACAGCATTAAGGTAAAAATATCTGTAAATCTCTTTACTATACAGAATATACTATATGTCTATAGGAGTCTAGGATCATGGTGTTTATTTCGCTGAACTTGATTACTCTTTATTTGTAGGCCGACTCCGACCTGCCGTTCGGTGTCGGGTTTCCTCACCGTTCACTAAAGATCTTATTGTGGCTTTGAGTTGTTATTACTCCATCTGGGTTCTTGTCTCTTTGACACATTCCCTTCTTTTTTCTAGTAAGCAAGACACATCTTTATCACAACCATCAACGAAGACGGGCAAACTAAAATACGACCAAGTAATAGACAAGACAACACAGAAAACCAAACATTAGAAGTCCCAAACTGAAAATCGAGAGTATCATCAGCTGTTCCAGAAGAATACGCATGATCTGCTCCACTCGTTGCAGCCGTCACACTGGCAACTGAAAACTCTGTATTAAAGTAAGTGAGAACCGAACCGTCAGTCAAAGAACGAACAATCCAATGGACAAAGGCAACATCGGGAGTTAGAATCGGTGTATGTCACGTCTGTTTAATCTCTTAATTTACTCAAAACTATCAATTCTAATTACAAAAAAAAACCAAACATTATAACTATCTGTCATTTCGGCAACCGTAATACTTCTGTAAATATAATGCTCACAAAACGTTGTTTTTTAATATTTATGTGTCGTACAACGCTACATCCATGATTCTATACTTATTGGATACAGGATCCTGAACGAAAGATATACAAACTGGTAAAGTGTTCTTACAACTGCTTTTATCCGCTGTTCGACAGAATGACTAATAGAAGACAATCACAACATGTATACAACCACTGGGCAGTCATCGAGTCAGTTGCAAGGTAAATTTGACATTATGAAATGCTAACAGTGAGATGTGGTTACTATAAACAACCGGTCAAAACAACATGTGGAAATTACAAAAATAATAATGCCAAATTTCGAACGTATGATAGTGCATCCAAATGTGAAGTCGTTCTAACTTGTTTCCTTTTATCGTGATAATATTATGTTCAGTAAATGTCTTACAATATCAGGAGATACCACGAGTAAAGCACTTGTTCATACATGATAGAAAATAACGTGGAAGTTGTAATAACTTGTTCCTGTATAAAGGTAATATAATGTTTAGAAAGTGTCTAAAACTATCAGGAGATTACAGGAGTAATGCAAAAGTGAAGTTGAAGTCGTAATACTCCGGTAACTTGTTTCTGTATTATGGTAAAATAATGTTCAGTAAATGACTTATAAGGTAAAAACCACTAATTCCGTCTCCCATTGCCTCCCATGTTTAATTGCACATGTTTCTGCGTTCGTAGAATTTGTATCTGAAGTTCAAACGGCGAAATGACACATGTCTCATCTGAAAGACATACCTTTCAGTAAACCCTCGTGAAAAAATCAACCGACCTTGACTGTAATATAAGAAAAAACTGGTTCCCGGTAGGCACAACCTGGGGTAGGCACTTCTTGTTTGTATTTTCACGGGAAAATTTCATCTGCTTTCAACTTTGATAAAATCTTTAATTTTCAACTAAATGGTATAAATTTAGGCTGAAAAGAATCTTTATTGAATGCATTTTAATTTAATTTATAATGATTAGTCAACCTTTTTAATCTAGGACACTATTAACACTTCCTTGGAACTATGATATTTATAAATATGTGCCTTACTGGGTTCCGATTTAGTTGTGCTACACCATAAGCGATACAGGCTATTGAGAGCCTCTTGTTTAGTCTTCCAGTCCACTAAAGGACGTATTGTTACATGCTGATGCACGAATTATTACTAATTTAGCGATTCCTAAAAGAAAATATAACCAACGTTTTTGCATTAATAAAAATCAAATAAATTTGCAGTATACAGAAGTATTTTCAAATAATTGTTTATTGCTTAAACATAATATTATCATCGAAATAACAACGTTTGGCTAAACTCATTACTACAACGGTTCCTTAATATTAGTGTTATTAATAAATGCATATAATGACTGTCCCTAATGTGTACTTTGAAATGAGTATAAAATTCTATTATTAAATCTTTTATTACTGCACGCGGAATCACTTTAATTAGAGTGTAATGAAACAATCCACTGTATAAATATTGAAAAGACATGAAGTAAATGTACATGAAGTAAAGTCTCTACAAACACATGGTAAAACCATGCAATGGAAAAACAATTTTATTGTTGTACTTGATCTTGAGGTCACAAGTAGGCCTTCAACAATGACGTTTGCTAATACCAATTAGTAAATAAAAATTTCAGCTATTCACAATGGGCTACGGTCCACACTTTTACAATCTAATAAAATTACAACTTAAAGCATTCAATTCTCAAGTAAAGTGACATGTCAGCCACAGTTTCCGCGACTTTCATAGGACTTTTACTTAGCTTTCATACTTCCAACAATGGAATATGCTGGTGAACTATGGTCAAATTGTAGTTAGCAAGATTCTGAAAAATTAGACAGGCTTCAAATGGAAGCCGGTCGTATTGTCGCGGGTTTACCACAGTTTGCTAGTTATTAATCAATATATTCAGAAACAGGCTGGGAAGAGTTATCGGATAGACGAAAATTTAAGAGACTAAATTTATTTTATTCAATACATAAACATCATGCCCCTGAGTATCTGTGTGAACTAATGCCACCATTAGTAAGTGAAAGTTCTAATTATAATGTATGTGATGGTTCCAATTATATTTTACCTAGCTGTAGGTTAGAATTAACGAAAAAGTCTTTTTTTCCTTCAGCCGTTGTAGAATGGAATCGTCATAGTCAAGACATTCGGGACTCTCCAAATATCAACATTTTTAAAAAGAAAGATTAAGTTGCATATTAGTAAGCCACCTACATACTTTAGTTTTGGAGATAGGAAGACTAATATAATCCATACCAGATTAAGGAAAATGCGTAGTTCCTTCAACGATGATCTGCATCGAGCAATATAGTTTCTTATCCAGCTTGTCCACGCGGTCATCCATATGAAGATGCTATACATTATTTTTTTAATGTTGTTTTTATGAAGAAAATAGGTTTGTTTTATTTAATAAATTGAGACATTTTGCCATATCTGTTGAATTGCTATTGGCTGGTGACAGTAATCTGACATATGCCCAGAACATTGAAATTTTCAAAAACGTTCATTCCTTTATAAGAGCAACACACCGATTCAATATGTTATAAGAGTATTTTATGTGTTTTGACCAGCATTCACCACTCCACTCCAATCCGTTGTTTTATTTGTCTCTTTCTTTATTTGATTAATTGATTATTATTTTGCTTTCTTTGTTTTCATTTTTTGTCTTATTTTGTATTTTTCTTTCATTTGAAACTGTTTATAAATAATTATATACATATATATTTACTGTTGTATAACCATATATAACTTTATGTTATTGTCGTCATCTTGATCATTGTTTTCTGTATATGATTTTCTAAGGAAGAGTACGTTTCTAATGCTGTAATAACTTGTGTCCAATCCCTTTTGCATCTTTTTTGTGCAAATAAAATATGTTTAATGTTTTCATAGGATAAACAAATCTATAGCTTAGTATCATTTAAGGATTCTTTTTAAATTTAACTTTCGGACAAATTACCTCTCAATTTACATACAGTATTCAAACAAGGAAATCTAAGTGCGACAAAACTCGGACCAAGATATAGTATGCGTTCAGATTTTACATATTTAAATTCTAAGGATATTTCCTACTTAAAACATGTGAAGAAATTTTTAATGTAAGGTTGGGAGGCCAAATTATATGTTGGGTACACAGGTGATAATGGTTCTGGACCAAAACTCCAGAAATCCTTTGCAAAAAATATAGTACAATATTATAAAATGTAATATAACTTGAATGGCTGAAATTCTGATTGAAACTAACAAACTACAAGTGTTTTGGACATCATCATAGGGGTTGGTTTACAAATATAACCATTTCTAGACTTCTGGTTGCTTTGTTGCATCTAAATATATGCAATGGGGGTAATAAAAAAATACCGAACAGAGTTGTTAAGAGTCGAAGTCCACGAGTCAAAGTCAAATCAGGTTGAAACCACCGGAAAAATTGTCGACCGCAATTGTCCTGACTTAGTACAGGCATTTCAAAAGAAATGGAGGGTTAAACCGGTTTTATGGCATGTAAAACCTCCCCTTCCTTTGTGGCAGTGTCGTGTAGCAACTCAACAGCAATTTCTATTGAAAGGTCGTAGACAGTTGAAAGAAATAATCATCCCGGTACTAAGTAAAAGAAAAGAATCTTGAATCAGAAGTCGGACCGAAACAGTTTAAATTTTTCCACAAGGTACTGAGATCTATTGCGGAACTTTTTTAATGATCATATGAAACGGAATTTTTTGAAACCTTGATTAATAAGGCGGTCACGGAGATAACTTTGTCTGATGAGAAAGTCTGTATAATTTGTGCTAGTTCTCGTGTAATGAATCAAACGTGAAACATACACTCTGTAAGCAGGAGAAGCTGGAATATTATTGAAAATCTTTCCGTCTTCCAGATTAATAACCTCGTGGCAAAAATGAAGAAAAGAGAGCAGCAACGTTGATAACAAATCAGTTTCCACACTTGACTGAGTAAGTGTAGTGTGAACAATACCTGGCTAATACATTTTGTAGGCAAATGGATTTATAAGCAAAGAACATAATAGAGGATATTTCCCAGTTAGATCGTTTTAAGACGAGTGTTTATACGTTACACATGCATGTTGACAAGATGCACTCTACACAGTCCTTTTATCGGTTTTATTCTCTACTTGTACTTGACAGTAGTTTTTATTTATTGTTTACACTGGTCAGTTGTGTTCAAGGGGGATATACTAGTATAAGATACAAAAACAACATTCAAAAGGTTGAAGAGCAAAGCACATACAAATATCAAAATGAAATAATTCTTTCATAAGCGGGATAACACAGAAATGGCTATATGCCGAAACCAAAATTACAGAAACTTCGGCATTTTGTAACCGAATTCAAGACTTCACGTTAAAATGACGGAGAAACCCTTCCTGTAACGTTTATCGCAGTTTTTGATTGGTACATTTTTCATTTATTTAGCATATAAAGAAACATCTTAGATCTATAAAATTCTATTTAGCAATTCCCGGAAGAAGAATGTGGCCATCGACTTTTCGCACTAATAAAACTCAAATAGGCTTGCCTTCATGCAGAAGTATTTTCAAGAATAGTTTATTGCTTAAATACGATCATTTCATTGAAAAAAATAACGCTATTACAACGGTTCCAAGTGTTATTAATGAATTCATATAATGACTGTCCCAAACGTGCACTTTGAAATGAGTATCAAAGTTATATTATTGAAGCTTTCATGACTACTTTAATTAGAGTGTTATAATTTGTGATGCATAGAACGAATTCACTGTGTACTATCTGTTTGCATGTCTAATCAATGTCTTTCTCAAATTTTGCGACATAGTATCCGAACATTCGTTGGAATGGGGAATTCAATCTCAGACTCTGCTTAGCATGTCGTTGGAAGAAGGTAGCCCTCTCATGGTCATTGTCATGGGGTGAAGAATGTAATGACCCTTGCAAGCTTTCGTTAATTTAAATACACTATTATGACCAGTAGTTGACCACAGTCAATGTCAAGATTTACTGAGCCAACAATTCGTGTAAAAACGACACCAGTTCAAAAAGTTCTCAACCATGTAAATGGTTGCAGCGAAAAGAGAATGATATAATTAGAACCAATGAGGTATTTTAGCTGGTCAATATTTGCACTGAAAACAGGACGCCAATGAGGGACGAAGTATTTCAGCTGTAACAATATGTGTTCCGAAACGGTATGCCGAAGTAGACCCAATGAGGAATACGTAAGATTGTGAGTACGTATTTCACAACACAACACAACACAACACAACACACGCAAAACGCCAATTCTGAATTGAACTGACGCCAATTCTACGTTAGGTTTGATCGATCAATGACATTTGCCAATCATGCATCCCTTTTTATACATAAAAAAAATAAAGTCGTATTAACGTGTTCCTGCATGGCGAAAATTATATGAAGAAAAAGAAACTGATGCGAAAAATTAAGGGAAAACAAAATCAGTAAACAAAAATGAACGAGAAAGCAACACCACAGATGTAAGCTCACACAAAAAATTCACTGGAGGAAACATCAGGTGCTCTGAAAAGGATAGCATGATCAGCTCCACGCGTTGCACCAGTCCAACACCAAGCTCAAATATTGTGTTTACAGATCTGTTCCATAGCTGATTTTTTAACCATTTGTCAATTAAAAATCAAGGGTTTTTGTTACCACTCTAACCGTCAAACAGCATTAAGGTAAAATATATGTAAATCTGTTTACTATACAGAGTATATTAGTAACCAAGACACATTTGTATCACAACTATCAACGAAGAAGAGAAAACTAAAATACGACCAAGTGATAGACAAGACAACACAGAAAACCCAACACTAAAAGTGAGAACTCCAACTGAAAGCAAAGAGTATTATCAGGATTTCCACAGGGATAAGCATATTCTCCGCTCGTGGCAGCCGCCACATTGCCGACTGAAAAACCTGTCTTAAGTAATAGAATCGGTGTTTGTAACGTCTGTATTAAACTCTTTATCTACTCAAAAATATCAATTCTAATTGCAAAAAAGAAGCATTGTACCTATCTGTCAATTCGGCAACCGTAATTCTGCTGTAAATATAATGCTTACAAAATGAGATTTTTAATAGTTATGTGTCTAGTTTATTTGGCTAATGAGCTCTGAGGATTCATTTACTATCAAAATATTATTTGAGTTGATGCAAAAACTTAACTCAAAACGAGATGAAATTTTGAAACAAGTAATAAGGAGTAGAAAAACAAGCATAAACAGTATCTATTTAAAAATGTATAATTAGATTTTTTTGGTGGTCTGTCCCAGCTAAATTTTTTTGGTGGTCTGTCCCTACGAAATGTGAGGTCACTGGACTTCATATTTATATATATATTTATATCTTGTCTTCTTTGATAATCATTCAAATTACTGTAATGAACTGTATATTTTAATTGTTTGTGACTGTTCAGCTCGAAAGGGTGCATTAATTTGCAAATAAAATTCTGTATTCTGTGTCGTACAACGCTACATAATTTTTACATTTATTGGATGCAGGATCCTCAACGAAAGATATACAAACTGGTAAAGTGATCTTACAACTGCTGTCATCCGCTGCTGGACAAAATGACTTGACAAGACAATCACAACATATATATACAACCACAGGACAGGCATCGAGTCATTTGGAAGGAAAATGTGACATTATGAAATACTAGTTTTGAGATGTGGTTACTTTAAACAAGCGGTCAGAACATGTGGAAATTACAAAAACAATGGTGCCAAAATTTTGAAAGTATGATGGTGTATCCAGATGAGAAGTCGAACTAACTTGTTCCTTTTATTGTGATAATATTATGTTCAGTAGATGTCTTACAATATCAAGAGATACCACGAGTAAAGCACTTGTTTATACATGATAGAAAATAACGTTGAAGTCGTAATAACTTGTCCCTGAATTTAGGTAAAATAATGTAACAGTTCAGAAAATGTCTAAAACTATCAGGAGATTCCATGAGTTTTATTGCAAAAGTAACGTTGAAGTCGTAATACTCCGGTAACCTGTTCCTGTATTATGGTAATATAATGTTCAGTTACTGACTAATAAGGTGAAACACCGCTAATTCCGTCTCCCGTTGCCTCCCATGTTTAATTGCACATGTTTCTGCGTTCGTAGAATTTGTATCTGAAGTTCAAACGGCGAAATGACACATGTCTCATCTGAAAGACATATCTTTCAGTAAACCCTCATGAAAAAATCAATCGACCTTAACAAAAACTGGTTCCCGGAAGGGCACAACCTAGGGTAGGTGCTTCTTGTTTGTATTTTCACGGGAAAATTTCTTCCGCTTTCAACTTTGATAAAATCTTTAATTTTCAACGAAATCGTATAAATCTTTATTGAACGCATTTTCAATTTAATTTATAATGACTAGTCAACCTTTTTAATCTAGGACACTATTAACACTTCCTTGAAACTATGTTGTCTATAAATAAGGACTATAGCCATTTTCAAAAATAATTTGGCCCGCCCTTCGGTTTCGGCATTCAAATACAAATTCACAGTTCCGGTTATCAACCCAACACGGTATGTGTTGTTCATCCTGAACACAGTTCATAAAATTGTTCATATTTAGATTAAAATGTCATTGTTTACTGTGACACTGCACTTATTTTATTATAATTAAAATGTTTTCAGGGTTTAAGGTGTGTATTGTTTGAAAACCGTACGAGTGATAACCGGAAGCGAAGAGTGTTTGTACCTCCATATGATGGGAGAGTTCAAGTCCGGGAAAAGATAAAAACACTTTTTGAAAAGGGCTATATATGTGCCTGACTGGGTTCCGAATTGGTTGTGTTACGCCATAGTATCAAGAGATGCTAGGAAAAGAGCGTCTGGTTAGATATAGTACATGAAAAGACGGACTTCATATCAACGTTCCTTGTACATATATAGGATTCATTAACATTTTCTAATATTATGGTCATTCCCAAGTTTTGATGCTATCTTATACTGTACCATGCACTACATATACTCCCGATATTGTTTCATAATTAATACACTTGAAATACCATTAACTATCCTGGTATCTAATTAAAAACTAATAACCTGTTACTAATGTGAAATATTAATCATTTATTTTGATAGTTGCTATTAAAGACAGCCAATTGATTTTTCAAAATTTTGACAGAGCCCTTTTATGATTCAAACGTTTTATGCACAAGTATGCAAATTTCATTGAATATAAATAAAAGTAGTATGATTTATTGCTACTTAAATTCAAATAGTGAGATAGAAAATAAAGGAAGTAAATTGAAAGTAATAAAAATTAAATAATAAAATTGTAAAGATGTAACTTAAGAGTCTTACACACATTAATAGGTCGAGAGTGTTAATTCCCTATGATGATTTGGCGAGATAGGACCAATCAGAATTCCTGTTTCATCTGAGACTGTGCAGATCCAACTTCCGTCGTTAACAAAGAATTGAGCAGTAGAAAAATTTTGATCAATGCAACTTTTTTGCAAAAAGAAGTGATTGTAGGGAAGCGGATACACAATTACAGTAGTATTTGTTTTATAACAAATGATCTCATTAAAACAGTTCATTGGACTAGATCCAAAAATAACAAATTAACATCTTTTCTTATTCGCCTCACTTGGGCCCGTTTATACCATTTGCAGTAAAAGCGACAGACAATCGTGTGCTCTATATACATTTCAGTTATGTTGTACTCATGATCAGTGTTCTCTAGAGAATATCTCATATCGATACACTATCATACTTTCAAATTTTGTCATTTTATCTTTTTGTAATTTCTAAATGTTATTCTGACAATTCTGATTACAGTGCCCACATCTAATTGCTTTAATATGCCAAGTTTTCTAGCATTTGACTCGATCAGTGTCCTGTGGTTTTTATATATGATGTGATGGTCTTCTATGGGTCTTTTTGTCGGCCAATGGATGACAGCAGATGCAGCTTTTACATGTATTCGATTACCGGGTAATGGCTTCCTTTGTTTGGGTTCTAGTGCTGCTGATGNGGAATAAATTTCCGAAATGGCCATACAGCTCATTAAAATTATTGCAGTTGAAACTAACATATGTGTTATGGTCTCATGTTCATTTACTCCATATCCTTTCGTAAAATATTCAAAATGTTTGGGTTTTTACCTGCACTTATGAGACATAAGTTGTCGAAATGCGCATATGCAGAAAATAAATGAACAGTTTCTTCGGTATTTTGTTATATGTAAGGGCACTTTGTCAGTTAATTTTATGTTGACCACCCCACATCCATTGATGTAGCGTTGCTCGACATTTAGCAATGAATGCCGCTCAAACCATTGCTAGAGGCCGTCTTGAACATACCATTAGGTATGTGCATAGCTCATTGTTGAATGCCTCATGATAATGTCAAGATGAAAATAATAACAAAGCGTTATTGCATTGCTTGGGTAAATCATGTATTTGTAGAGACTTTGTCTCATGTGAATTTACTTTATTTCCTTTCATTGTTAATTGGTATTTTCTAAGGAACAGAATGAAAAAAAAATCCCCATTAAAATTTGATTGGTTGATTGCTGGTTCATAAATCATTGAAGTAACATAAAAAATAGCAAGTTACATTTATAACTGTGTTCCCAGATTTCATATCGGATTTCAATGCATTATTAGAACCCTTTAAAAAATTTGGCCTGGGGTTCCCTTTATAAATTAGTTTATACATATCACTGCAAGCAAAACATAACTTGCAGCAGAAAACACGTTTTTCTCAAAATTAAAGGTTTCTGGTTTGGTTTCCATGACAACCAAATATTCTCACCATTATCCAACACAACCAATTTTATATCCCGTTTAAAAATGGGCAGGGGTTAACCTTATAATGTATGCAAAATATATTTCTTTAATAAATATACAATTATCAATAAATATAAATAAAGCTTAAAAATAAGTTGCGACTGATAAATTTATGAATTTAACGAATTTTGTTAAACCTTTAATTCTATACTTTTGTACATGCATGTTACAAATAACTTAGTGGTATTAATCTTGATTTGTGTCTTGAATGACAATAGGAAACCAATTCCATCATGGACAAATAGTTGAAATTGACATTCTGTAGGTGACAGATTAATAAGCTAATTGGTAACATCGTACAGTTCTATATCGCCTTCTTTGTACCCATTGGACACGGACTGGAATCTTAATGGAGAACTTTTTAGACTTAAAGAAAAAGATATTATCGAATACTGTATAGCTTTTGTCGCTAAAATATATCTTATGTTTCAAAACTAAATAATAACTGTCAAATTGCTTTTACATTTCAAACTGTTAGAATGATATCATTAGCTTCCCATAAACAGCTTGCTAATGATTTTGTGTCTTTGCATTTTGTTTGAAATATATTTTTTATCTATCCGCTATGCCTTAAAGTACGTTTTAACGGTACAGCTTCATAGAAACAACCGTTCTGATTTACAAATAAATTGGTTTCCTACACACGTCACGTTGACAAGAACAGGGATACGAAGTTAGTTTGAACAGAGATCTAGAATATGATATTCTTGTCGAGAAATCACTTTACCGATCCTATGTCAATGGAAAATGGCTTATGTCAGAGCAGAGGTCTTAAACGTTGAATTTATTGCTTATATTTGAATCAATAGAGGCAATTGATTCCTGTTTTAATGTTGATCAGTGTCAATTTCGTGAAGTAGGTGAAATATATTACAAGTAAACAATGTCCCGTAGTTTCCGTTTAAAGTTAATATATATTTCTGTGTTTCAGATTTGAAAGTCACTGATTGCCTTTATAGGATAAACAAACGTAAACAAATGCCAATATTTAGTACTTTATGAAAGAAAAATCAGATAAAAGTAATAAAGATAATGTCCTTTATATTTGTACAACATTGAAGCAATATCGTCGACTCGGAAGTTTCACAAACATCAGAGTTGATTCTTGTTAGACTTCTCGTCCAATTACTTTCCAATTTGGTGAACTCTGTACTTATTTCGGTTCAGGTTGATTAATAGAACCGTGACATGACAGCCAAAAAAAAAGACACTCGTTTCTCCCGAAATGGTAGGAAATTGATTTATTTTGAGTTTCTTGTCCTTTAAAAGTTCATGATTTTTTTTTTTTATTTTACATCAAATATTTATGTTCTGTTACATGGTATGTTGTCGGTGACTTTATATGAACATGTATTCACTCTTTTCTTAGTAACGTGACTACATACTTTCTGTGTCAAAGTCTATTTTCTTGTTAGTATACAAATTGCTTATAATATTTGTCTGTGGTAGGCAAAATGGGTAAGAGAGGGCTATTAGATTTTTTGTTTCATCTGATATTGTGCATATTCAACCTCTCTTGTAAACGAAGAAACGAACAGTAGGTCTGAGAACGAGAACCCGTCAAGAATTATTTATATCGCTTGTTATCAACTTGAATTCAAAATTTTTGGTAAAAAGGTCTATTGCAGATATATGTAATTTTTAATTTCTTATATGTATACACTACAATGCTTTCATATTTGGTATTTTATTTTTGCACTTTCCAAATGTTATTCTGGAGACCTTGCGTATTGTCCACATCTCTTCTTTTTATATTAGGCCAAGTTTATTGCAATTGACTCGATGGATGCCCTGTGGTTGTTCTTATGTTATGATTGTCTTCTTTTGGTCTTTTTTGTCGGGCAACGGATGACAGCGGTTGTAATAATACTTTGACAGTTACACAATGATTTAATAACATGGATGTAGCATGGTTCGACATCAGGCAATTAAGTCCACTCAGACCGATGTTAGAGGTCGTCTTGAACTTACTATTAGGCATGATTAAAGCTTATTGAGAAGTCCATTTGGTGACTTCAAGATGAAAAACAACAATAAAAGCGTAATTCCATTGCTTGCTTTTGTCATGTATTTGTAGAGACTTTATCTCATATGCATCTACTCCACATTCTTTGTTAGAATAAGCAATATTGCAATTAACAATTTACACTTAAAATAAGCATTACACACTTAGTTAAGTTAAAGGAACTGGTACTGTACAAGAAGTGCTTTCACACAATTTTAACTAATAGAAAATACCATGGATTTTATAATGCTGGAGATGATAAATATTATCTAGAAATCTTTCCAATTTTAGCACAAATATCAGCTTTACACGTTTCTAGATGTCATGCATTCAATACTTTTTTTTCTATGTAAAGATTATAGTTTATATAGATATAGACACAAAAGCTGGGACGTAACTTACAATCTTTACGTAATAGGGATATCGACAAGATACTCTGCTTGCTTCCGTTAAATAAGCTTTGAGATCTAGTGACCTTAAAATTTTACACACATACTAGCCTTTCACTGATACTGCCGATATCTACTGAAATATATGATGATTCTTGACCAAACCCTTCGGGAAGTTTTGAGTTTGATTTTTCTTCCGTAGTGCCACAGTGTTTTAGCAGCAGACTAGGCTCCTTCAGCTAGCAGGCAATGTAGTGGCGAGCACCCTTTGACCCAACTTTCAAAATTACGTATTTATCATTTTCACTCCTTTCAAGATTGTGGTCATAAATTTAGTAGTCTGCCTGTATTGAGTTTTATTCGTATGTTTATTCAACTATAGGGAAACGGGACGGATAAAGGGGAGGTTTGGGTACCCATAAACCGGTTTAACCATACCGCTAGCTTTTGCTAGTGCCGGTACCAAGTCCGACTGTCCCGAGTTTCTATCGTTGTTTACGTTTGTCTTTTGTCTTTTTCACGTTTATCCTGTGCAGTTCCTTAGAAGATTGCGGCATGTACATGTACTTATAATTTTCAGCCATTTTAGTTGTTTCCTGTTATCTATTTTTTTTTACAAAATGCAAATATGTTTTGATTCTACAACTGTAACGACACTTGCCATTAAGAAGTAAACTATTAAAAATATTACTGTCGAGTGGAGACACATAGTTTATCTCGTGAGATACAGTTGCTAAACCTGCTTGATATAAGCATATTTTTTGTCACGATTGAAAAGGCTATTGAGAATAGCGACCCTTTTTGCATCAAATAAATCTTAAATTATAACATTTTTATGCTTTGTATCTGTCTAACGTCATTGTTGTTGTGTTCTCTTTTTTGCCCTGTCTTTGGACTTCGATTTTTGTAAATTTCACTCCTTTGTTCCTTCGGTATTCTACTGCCGTTGTTTCAGACAAAAAAAAACGAAAAAAATGTTTTCAGTTATGTTTGTGACGATCCTGCATTCATGACCAAAAAGAGACATGGATGTAGTGTTGTTTGACATTTATCAAGTAAATTCAGCTTAAGCTAGATACCGTCTGGAACTTTTTATGGGGTATGAGTGGTTTGTTCGTTGTGAAAGTCCTCATGTTGACTTCAAGATGAGAACAATAAAAGTGTTCCATTTGCTTAAACTTAAAAATATTTGAAGATTTTGTTTCTTGTAATATCCTTTCATTTGTTTATTGATAGAGCAAATTATACACAGCTTTCAGCATTCGTTTTTTTTTCTCAAATTACTTATAGTAGATTAAGAAAATAATGCGAAGTTCTATTCACTTCTGGATTCGATACAAATTTTACCACTTTTGTTGATAAAGAAGCAGCTGTACTTTCGATGTACTTTTTTGAAATGACTTACATTAAGTACCATTCCAGTGTCAAAGGATGTTCTAAAATTCAGATAAAAACGAATGATGAATTAGAATATTGTGTGTTAAAGACAACTGACTTTTCCAATTCAGATTACAACTTAACTATCTTTACCAATCACATGCAATACGTAACAATACAGAACTGTTTTCCATTTCACCGTGCTATCATAAATACAATACATTGAACTTTTAACCGTCATTATTGCAGAAAGATTACCATAAAAAAGAGAGTCTTTATTATCTGATTTGTTACTCTATTGCTCTTTGTTGGGGTCATATATACTTGCTTTCATATGTCTGTTGAATAGTTTTTTTGTACGTTAAAAGCGGCAAAGTGGCAAGAAAAGTCGCCTTTCAAGGCAGCATTTACGTTCAAAGGTATGTTCTTTGATGAGTTGCATTCCGTTTAGACTCAAAGGTATTTATTCTCTATAAACTCGTACATAACTTTGTGTTTATGCTTTCCAAATAACAAAACATCGAAGTTTCTTTGACTTAGGTTTCTGCATATGCACAGTTCGACAACTTATGTCTCTTTAGTGGAGATCAAATCAAAACATTTGGAAATTCATGAATAGAAATATGTGTAAAAGCTGATAGAGAACAAATTACTAATAAGATCTAGATATGAAAGCCAAAATTAGTTAAGGACAGAGCTATGCAGGAGGGAGATACTTCTAAGGTTTTTACAAAATTTCCTTAAATTTAGATATGGCAAGTTTTCAAATGAAGTGTTTTGATTTGATCTGCACAGAAGACAAAGTGTTTAATGTTTTGATTTTATATATTTATATATAAAACAATACAATTGCAATTCAAAATTCACCAAGAAAATGGCAGTAGAATACCGAAGGTACAAGGGAATCGAAGTCCAAAGACATGGCAAAAACGGCAACAGAGAAACACAAGGACGTGAGACATCTGCAATGCACGGAAATAAAAAGACGACATTAAAAACTAAGGCACTCATAATGTGAACTCCCATAAAAATCGGGAGTGACACCAGGTGCCCCGTAAGCGGAAGCATGTCCTGCCCCGCAAACCGAAATAATGCGAAACAGAAGACATCTGGATAAAAGATGCTTTTCGAGGATATGCATCTAATAAGTATGTTTCTCTTGTGTTACATTGTATGTTTGAATATACATTTACAAGAGTAAATTATGGGATAAAACAAGGCTACTAGTTTTGTAAATATGCTGAATCAAAATAGATATTAAATGTTTATATACTTAATGGCATCATATCAAGTCTAACATCAGGTGGTCATATCGATAGTGGGCAAGGAAAGTTCAAACATATACAATTTGTTTTCTTTCAATCAATTTTGTTTAGATTTTGCTAATTGCTTTTTTTTATTTTCTCTTTTCTAAGTTCTTACATAGTAGTGCTGTTCCTCTCTGTAATTTGTATTGAAAACGATCCATGTTTAGGAAATTCATTGACAGTTGAGAGATTCAAGTTGACCATACGGCATATGAAATTCCTCCATCGCAGAGGACTTGCACAATCTCAATTTGCAGGCAAAAAGTCTTCACGAATCATGAATGTAAAACCATAATCCCCATTGCTCACTATTTAATCAATATCATTACCATTTGCTTTTGATTGAATTTTAGTTTAGAAGAAAACTTTCACAAAAAATTTACAAACATCTCAATGTTTTACCAATTTATTAGCAATATCCACTTGACACTTTGACTTCACTACCTATTGACAATAAGTTAGAAGTTGTACTTTGATACCAGAAGGAAAGTGGTACTCAATTTAGAAGTATAATCCATGGTTACAAAATGCACAAAAGAGGCAATTGAGAAAAGAAAAAATCAGTTTTCATCGAATTAAAAACAAATTGCATATGGCTATTTCGACAACATATTGCTCCTCCGTGTTGACCAATTAAAATTTGGAAGACCAAAAGCCAAAATTTGGGATATCTGACATAGCACAATAACAAAAAAGATCTAAATGGAAAGCAAAAAAAAAAAAATAATAATAATAATAATAATAATATACTATTATAGCCTATTAATGAGGTCAATGCAGAAATTTATTGACATGACAAAGGTATATTGACCGAGGACGTAGTCCGAGTGTCAATATACCTTTCTCATATCAATAACTTTCTCCATTGACCGAATTAAATAGGCTATAATAGTTTTATTATTTTCCAAATTCTAGGATTTTATAGGGACTTTAACTAATTAATCTCAATTTTATATGACTTTTTTTCGCATCCGTTTTTTTTTCTATTAGAGTCATTGAATTTGTTATGCCTGATTTGTATATAAGAATTAGACATATTTAAAAAATCAATTCAATAAAACAAAATCTATTAATTATATATAATTTAGTACGAGGTCAATACGTAAAGTCAATTCATAAAGTCAATTCGTCTTTTATCCCTTATTTAATGTTTATGTAATACTGATCTATTTTTAGCTGAGGTTAATACGTAAAGTCAATTCTTAAATTTATTAACAACTCTTAGAAACATAAAAATCCCCTAGTCGAAGGCTATATAGGCCGAAACTTTGGGCAGTCTTCCCTCCCTCTCTTTCCATTTTTGTCATTTTTATGTGTTTTTTAATTTGTACATTTTGTGTTTTTTATCTTTTAATCGTGGCCAACTATACCATTTTATNTTGACATGACAAAGGTATATTGACCGAGGACGTAGTCCGAGTGTCAATATACCTTTCTCATGTCAATAAATTTCTCCATTGACCGAATTTAATAGGCTATAATAGTTTTATTATTTTCCAAATTCTAGGATTTTATACGGACTTTAACTAATTAATCTCAATTTTATATGACTTTTTTTGCATCCGTTTTTTCTATTAGAGTCATTGAATTTGTTATGCCTGATTTGACATATTTAAAAAATCAATTCTATAAAACAAAATCTATTAATTATATACAATTTAGTATGAGGTCAATACGTAAAGTCAATTCGTCTTTTATTCCTTATTTAATGTTTATGTAATACTGATCTTTTTTTAATCTGAGGTTAATACAAAGTCAATTCTTAAATTTATTAACAACTCTTAAATATAAAAATCCCCTAGTCGAAGGCCATATCGGCCGAAACGTTGGGCAGTCTTCCCTCCCTCTCTTTCCATTTTTGTCATTTTTATGTGTTTTTTAATTTGTACATTTTGTGTTTTTTATCTTTATAATCGTGGCCAACTATACCATTTTATTTTGTTTCTTAGAAATATACAAGATCATGTGACCACAGTTGAACAAATCACAGGAGTTGAAAAATATAAGAAAAAAATAAAAATAAAAATAAATAACATCTAAGGTGAGATGAATGCAAGAAGGAGATACCAGCTAAGGTCAGATGAATGCAAGAGGGAGATACTACTTAATTTTAGGCAAATTTTCCGCAATTCATATGTAGCTAGTTTTTTAATTAAATTGGTTTTCGGGTCAGCACCGAAGTACTTACTGCTGGGTTGGTGAATATGCTCAGAGACTCATAGTCCACCAGCAGAATCAGCCCAGTGGTAATAAATACCGAAGTTAGTGCAAATTTAGTTTCTGTCATAATTTGACAAAATAAATGGAATTCAATAATCTTTGTCAAAATGCTCCATAAGTTGTATCAAAGGAAATAAGATCGTTTTGATATAATATTTTCGAATGCAGTTCACCAGTTAATGACCATTCAAGAGGCAGATAGATAGAATAACAAAATATCGAAGTTACTGTTAATTTATTTTCTGCATATGCGCATTTCGACAACTTATGTCTCATCAGTGCAGATTAAACCAAAACAGACATGAAATTTAAATATGAAGTTTACTAGATTGTGAGATAGTTCAACATTGTTAAAATTATAAGAAATTGGTAAAATTATTTGCAGAAAAAAATACTTAAAAGGAGAAAGATAATGTGTCTTGTGAAAGTTGACTAAAGTAGACCTTAACCGGGGAAATAATTTCGGACGTATCCACTACACATACTGGAACCTGATTATTTTTCTACTACAAACCATTAACTGCGGATTGTATTGTTTTATTTTTTTCTATTTATCATTGTATCCACACAAGATTTTCAAGTGATTATTGCAGTGCTTTGTTATGGATAAAACCAGAATGACATGCAACATGGAAACATACATGTATTTATGAAATTTCAAAAGCAGAAATATTTTTTTACGATGACCGTTCTTTCACCAAGACAGCAAACGAAACCAAAAGTGTGCGTGTTAGGTTTAAAAGAATCAAAGATTGATTGATTGATTGATGTTTTACGCCAACTTCAGCAATATTTCAGCTATATTGTGGCGAGAACTGTTAAGTAGGTTAAACAATTATGATAAATATATAAAATATCAATATAAAACCATTTAAGCTTTATACATGTAAAACAAGAGTATAAAATAAAAAAAATATATAAAAAACATTATAGGAGAAATGACAGTTTAACTGTTACAAAATTAGAACTATAAATTAAATCCACTTAAATCTTACTAAATAAATTGATTGCTTTTAAAAATTGAACGATTTTGTCGCCAGCGACATTTGTAAATAGGTCTTTAAGACAATCAGCTGAATAAAAAACACGCCTGATATCGGCAACATCTACACATTCAATTAAAACATGTTGAATTGTATAAGGACAATTGCATGGAATACATTCAGGTCGATCATCACTGTTGAGGATAAAACTATGTGTTGTTCTAGTATGTCCAATACGACATCGGGTCAACACTACCTGTTCCCTACGGTTTTTACCACAGGAACTGACTTGTTACTGTATTCCATGCAGTTTATTATTTATTTGCAGATCCCATTTGGCCTGCCATAACTTTAAAATGTATTTAGCGATGAAAGGCTTCATGTCAGTGTACGGTACTGGACAATCTGCCATCTCGTCATCTAGTGCGGTCAGCAACTGTGTTTCCATAGATCCCGACATGACTAGGGATCCAAACATAAATGACTTCTTTGCCTAATGCTACAAGTGATTTGTAGAATTCGGCTATTTTTAAAATAATTGGGTGTTTTGTTTTTCAACTTTCAATTGCCAATAGGCAAGAAAGTGAATCGGAACAAATCAAAGAATCAAAGAAAAATAACTTATATAGGCTTTTTCTATGATAGAACATTACAATTTGATTAAGTTTTTATATACACGGTGTGGCCTTTTTTGAGATTTTCGACCCTTGTAGGTGTTTCTGTTATCCCTTCCATTTTAATTTTATTATTTTATAACCGTTTGTGTCGACACCTCAACTGTAGGACTATATGTTCCGGAGGATGCCGCAATCCCAATCGACCAGTTCTTCAATGATGGTCCGCACACCGTTCATTTGAAAATCTACGATATAAGAAGATAATCTTTTTTTATATAAAATGTTTTCTTGATGTTTTGAATTTTGGATTTACGAAGTTTGTAATTTATCTGATCTTATCTTATCGTTTGTCAAAATTGCCATCTGGAGAGCTAACTTTTACTGCTTTTTCTGTATTTTGTTAGAGACAAAGGTTTTCGAAATGGTCATATGCAGGAACTAAATTTCCAAAAGTTCAGTTTTGTTATTTAATACCATTGAATCGATGTATATACTGGTGGACTGTTACAAACGTTAGTTCCCGAGGGAATTCACCAAATCGTGCAGTAGCCAGTACTTCGGTGCTGGTCCGAAAATCGATTAAATTCAAAAACTTGCAATATTTGAATATAAAAAAATATTAAACTGATGAGTTACTCTCTCGTCCATAGCTATGCCCTAGAAGATTGTGACTAAACATTATATTGACTCACTGATAGTATGACGGATCCCGTTAGCTGAGCAGGGCATGCTTACCCTTCCGGAGCACCTGATATCACTTTCGATTTTTATGGGAGTTCACACTGTCCTGCTTTAGGGTTTTTGAGTTGTCTTGTATATCATATCTTTAAATCTAAGTTTGTGCTATTGATTTGTCCTTGTTAATAATTAAATACTATACTACCCATAATCCGGTTTAACCCTACCGCTGGCTTTTGCTAGTGCCGGTACCAAGCCCGACTATTCCTAATTCCTATCGTTATTTATGTTTGTTTTTTTGTCTTCATTAGTGTTTTTTTCTGGTGCGGTTCGCTTGCGGATTGTTGCTTGTGATTGTAGTTTTTGGCCATTGTAGGTGTTTACTGTTATCCTTTGTTTGTAATATCGAGATTTACAAAATCTACCTTGGTACTGTTTGAAGGTTAGAGAAGTAACACGTACCGTTGATTTTAACTAGTTTTTTGTATATAAGGGTAAGGAAATGACATAACCAATCAGCTGAAAAAAAAATCTTTCAAAACAAAAATACCTCACTGTTCTTGTGACAGGCAATCGGAGCAAACCATGCTTGGCCTTCCGGGTCACCGTTTTCATGGGAGTTCAAACTATGACTGCCTTAATTCTGAATGTTGTTTTTTTTTATTTCCGTGCATTATGGCTGTCTCGTGTCCTTGTTTCTGTGTTCCCGTTTTTTTTGTCATGTCTATGGAGTTGGAGTTTTGCTCACATCCCTTTGTACTTCGGTATTCTACTTCGGTTTTTTTCAATACAAATTTGTAAAAGGTTCACTGAAAGGGGAGAAAGAGGGCCTTACAAAAAGGAATTCTTTGGCTAAGGTCCTTCTTAGTAATTAATAACTACAATATGATTAACAAAAACATCCTAATAAAAGCAGAGAGAAGGGGAATTTCATATTCATCTGTAAACGCCATGAATCTCGAATTTTCTTAAATGTTTTCTGCAATTTCCTTTTTTTATTGTTTGAAAGGAACCTGGTTAAAATGTGAATTTCCGTTTAACAATATAATACTTGTTCTTGTCCATCAAAACACGTTGCTGCGGATGAGTCATCATCACTTTAATTTGACAACTATTGTGCTTGTTTCTTGACATTTCTAATTCAATTCAAAACTGCTTCATTAAGCCGATTTGGAAATACAACACTATAAGTTGCATAACGATCCAATTCAACCGTGCTTTTCACGTCAGATTTGACAATAATTTTGACATTGCTAAACCATTAGTTTCCGAAACACGTCTTCATTTTCCTGACAATTTACCCTTTTGTACTCGTGTCTGATTTCTCAACAACATTAGAATAGTTTTCTTGCTCAATTAAGTTAATGTGGACATTTTACCAGCAATCAGCGAACTTCCTATAACCAATTATTTTATATAAACTAGACATTAACGAAAAAACTTAGAACTAACACCCTCAGGTAACGTATCCTCTAATTTAACAAAAAATGAACAGACCTTGTAAATTGGTTTTTGATTCAATACAGTTGTAAGGGATCGGTCTGGTTTTATGGATAGATTTGGTCTCATTAGACGATAGGCTTATGCGCTGGAAAACTTTTTGATTTTAGGATTAGAAAAATACAGGACCTACATCACGAAAGCAAATAGTTAATTTCAGATTCTTATGATGGATTCAAAATTTGATTAATATAAATCTCAAGCTTAACGTCTATATGCAACAAACATTCTCTGATGTCATTTTTATCAAAACATATGGGGGAATGAGATATTTATGCGTTTTAAGAGCTTCCAAAACATTAAAGGAATAAAGTTCAGATAGCTTTGATTTATAATGATTCACACTTGTCATTAAAAATATTGCATGTTTCCATGCTTCAAGGGAGAGCTTGCACAAAAATTCTTACTAGCATCTTATGTTTTTACAAATTGTCAAAAAATAGGTCCATCTAAATTCATCAATAGCTATTGTAAAATGATAAATGATGAATGGGAAGGTGAAAGGTGGGCTTATATAAGTATGACTGGTCATTGTCAAGTCTCTATTCATCAGAATACAGAAGCTTTTGATCAATTTCAATGGACTTATTTTTCTGTCAATTTGTAAAAATGTTCTAACTGCTGACAAGAACTTTGGTATAAGGTCTCACTTGAAACACTATAATATAATTGTGGGACAAGATGGTCCTTTGTTAGTTTTACTCCCTCAGTCGGGTTAATCGAACCCTAGTTTCGAAGAGAAATTGATCATCTAAAACTATGAAACAGAAACCAATTAAATATTTTCAGAAAAATCCCAGGCAGTAAAATAATAACGAAAAAGATGTCCCTTACCGATTGTTATCTGTCAATCTTTCCTTTTATTAAATTGTAGTAACAGTCTCTCATTTAAAAACTAATTTTACAGTTATATACAATGTACTCGTCTCTTAACCAAAAAATAAATTAATGCATTAAACAATCCATAGATGTGATCTACATGTACCTTTGCTGTATGAACCTCAAAACTCATTTTTATTTCGGTTCACTATTTTGTTTAAATACTCTGATTTTGTAGTATATCAGTTGTGCACTTTACCTTTTCACACATTTTAAACCTGAAGTATTTGTTTTCCCATGAAAATTCCCAACAAAATAATTCTAACATTTTTAATACTGTCACTAAACATTATCCATGCTATGCACAAACCACTGGAAAAGAACTTCTGACATTCGAACAAAAGAGAAGCGTCAGCGTTCAAGGAATTTAGAGAAATGACAATTTACTCATGTTAAATTGTGCGATAGTCATCTTCTAGATTTCCCAGACCAATAAATCACTTATTTTATCCCGAATGGAGCAATAATTTGTCGGATTTCAAATTACAATGAACACAAAAAGTGAGAAATTTGTCATTTTTTTCAAATAGAAAAATGCAAATTGTTGTCAGTTTTCATTTGGTTTTAAATCTTTACGATTTCATTCTTTATAAAACAATACTTTTTGATGAATTATATAAAAATGCCAGACAAAAGTCAAATTGTTCTTGGAAATAAATATGTTATACATATTGCGACATGAAAAAGACATATTAAATAATAATAAAAGACTATTAATTAGCCATAGTAAATTTAAAGGACGACATTTCTCATTAAATATTGACACTGGGGATATATACCACCAAGAAACGCATAAAAATGTCAGTTTCGTAATTGTGCATAATATGGTTGTCAAGATTATTAAATGTGTTTGTTATACCTTATAATATTTTCCTTATATAAATGCATTGGGGAAGATATCGACAATTTGTCTGTTNACCAACACCGATCTGTTGACCACCTGCCTTATTTTGATTGGTTCAAAAATATCACGCCCATATCACATGATCTCCTGTCGTCTGCATAACCAAATTGGAGACGTGAATTGTATTCAGATAATATGGAGCGTATTCATTGAACATGAAAAGGTATAACAAAACAGTTATAGACTGGGTCCTCAAACAACAGCTGTTTTGTTTGAACCTCTGACTAAACTGTTGCACTCAGCCTTCGGCTTCGTGCAACAGTTCAGTCCTCGAGTCAAACAAAATAGCTGTTGTTTTATGTCAGTCAATAACTGTATATTACTATATCTGCAGTTTTGCAAGACAGTCGTTGTTTCATTTAAGCAAAAAGTTATTCTTTGGCAAACTTATTATTAAAAAGACACATTCTTATTGACAAATCGTAGTTATAAATAGAGTAGAACTGGAAAACCACAATTAAAACGTACCAAAGAAATGTTAAACAAATTTATGTGACTAATGAAAGCTAACCGGTGCGTATGTTTTTCCAACGTGACCGCCAGACGGGTACTTATTTCAACATTAGCAACTTCGGACGTGATGATGAAGGTTTGTAACGTACTTCATTCGAAACGGCTGCCAGTGGTGAATTGAACTTAATTTTATAATGACCTATGGGAAAAATCGAATGCACGAAACACATTCAAAGATATTCTTATCCAAAACCACCAACTGCAACAAAACTAAGTCACATTTTGCCCTTTGGCGGTTTTGCTTTAAAAATTATATCATCAGGTCGACATCCCATTAAAAGTTGCAGCAAGTTAGAAACAAAGCTTAACAGTAAGAACACACACACACACACACATTCAAAACCAAGACACAGTGTGAACTCTCGTGCAACTGAGAGTGACATATGATGCTCCGGAAGGGTAAGCATGTCATGCACTGTTAACAGCACCCGTCACACTGTTAGTGAGGCAAATATGTTTTTGAAAGATCGGTTTGATAGCTGACTGGTAAATGACATTTTCTAACCCTAAGACAGACATTACTAACTAAAAATCCATGTTACCTGTACCAGGTTAAAATTATGGAAAGTTGTAATTGTTACTTTAGTATTTAAACATTGACAATGACAAATCAGAACCACAAACATCAATAACGAATTCAAAACTAAAGTTAAACAGTAAGATACACTTAACAATTAGAAAATGATAAATGATTCCCTGTCAGTTTTATGTGACTCTCCATACAAACCAGCTGTGTCTTGTTTTTTTAAAGAGTTGAATTGTGGTTTGAATCATTTTGTCACGGTGCTACACTTACGATTCATCTCTCTTCAAGGGAACCTACGTTTTTTTCTGTTTCCGTTTTCTAATGAAACATTTTACTTTAATCTACACTGGAGATACTTTAATAGTCGAAATGTTTATCTACAGTAGCTTCGGTATTTAGTTAATTACATGTATTTACGACATCTTCACAGTGAAAAATAACTTGCATCTTATATAAATTCTTTTCCAGTGTTTTTTCATCTATTTCCTAAGTTTATGGACTTCCCAATGTTTTGAATTTTTCTGCACTGAAGAGTCATAAGTTGTCGAAATGCAGAAACAAAATTCATAGTAACTTCGGTATTTTGTTATTTATTTTTGTTTTTGTTACGTTTAAAGAACTTTTAATTAAACCTTTAATTATGTACGAACTTGTTTTTGACAGTTTTTTGAATTTGGGTTAAAAAGATGGGATGGAGTAACGTACACACTTATTCACAAATGTCCATGGAAGTAAGTCAATGGATTTTCCCCCTCAAAATAAAATAAGATATACCTTGTTTAAAAGCAGTCAGTTTGCACTTATAACACACTGTCCCTTGTGACAAATCCACTGTTAGACAAATCCATTTGTATCAGAACTTATCCATTCACCAGGAAAATTAGATATTATCGCGCAACGTGGTATGATGGGTTATCTTAGTAAAAACCGTCCCACAAGAATTTCAAACTGCAGATTATTTAATTGTAGAAATGTATGTGTCTAATTATGTAATTACATAAACACAAAATACCTATATATTCTGCAGAAGCATTTCACAATGAAGTTGACAAGCTCGACGTAATTAGTTTCAAATAACAAAATACCGAAGTTAAAAAAAATACAAAGAAAACTTGCAAATTATCTTTTACAAAATAGTTAAAATGTTGACTTATTGAACTACATTTTAGCAATTATATCTTTCTTTTTCATTTTAAGGAACAATAATGATTATGAACAATTAGACTCAGCAATTTACAAAATTTCACCAAATAGTCTATAACAACTGTTATCTGGGTCAAACAGGTGGTGCGGGTATCAATGTCTATTCCGACATTCAGTTCGGGCTTCATAATGTGAGTGTTAAGCCGGAATCGAAACCGGAGGAAAAAAAAATTAGTGTTTAGGTTTATTCAGTTTTTGCTACACTTTAAAACATTTCATTCAACAACTATTCTGAAACTTCTTGGTGGACAATAATTCCGTTAATTTTTTTGCTAGCAAAAGTATTGCTAATAGGTCATCGGAATCCACATGGGTAAAAACGTGTACCTCTTATTGCCTTAAGAATAAAAAAAAATATGGAACAAATCAAGCAATTATCATAAGAAACACCCTGATTGTGAACTTACTTTTACTGACAAGATAAAATTAAGTTAATTTGTTATAAAACGGATTGTATTCAGTTGTCTGGACCGTGAGGAGCATACAAGTCCACCTTTGTGCACAAGCTTTTCGAAAACTCACTTGTCCCCGCTTCGGTTTCGGCAGTTAGATACTAGTCCCGGTTATCAAGCCAACACATGGCTATGTATTTAACACTTGGAGATCCTGAACAGTTCACAACACTCACATATTAACGTTACTACAATTACTACATCGCTTTTTGCGTTTCATCGGACTGTATACGAGTGATGATAACCGAAAGCAAAGTGTGTTCCTACCTCCACTGAACGGGAGAATTCCAATCCAGGAAAAGATAACAACACTTTACTGAAAGGGCTACACTTCTAATTAAAATAAAACGATTCATGTTTGTTTGATTCACTGAAGATTGGACGTAACCATATCATCATTGCAATTTAAGTTCATTTGAAACAATATGTTATCGAAAAGATTTTCTTCGTAAATTCACGTGAGATCTGCCTTAAACAGCAAACATAAAAAGAGTTTAAAATTTCACTAGCCTTCCACGATAATGCAAATTTGTATTGAATGAAATGAAAAGTCAAATTGAACACTTTGGAATGGTTGAGATTGGTCAGTAGTCTGTCGCAGTGCTCCGGATTTTCACAATCATACTGGATTGCTAGAGCTAGTAGGTAGTCATTCTTTGGTCCTTTTCATTTTTGCTTTATTTTTCTTATCTAAACCACTCTATGGTAGGATGATAGTAAAATTTGGAACTCCGCATGGCATCAAATTAAGAGCCATGCCCTTGACAAATATTTCACCTGTAGTGAATAGATAACATAAGGAATAATGTGTACTGAAAGTTTTGCACTTTGTTTCTTCAAAAAAAAAAACTTTTTACTATATTGCATTATTCCAAATGTTCATGTTCTAAATGCCGTCCTTTCAACTACTACTACATGTAAGATACCAATAACCGTGTGATCATTACCACAACGACTGAAAGATGGTATGCCAGTGAAAAAACCAATTGGCATTCTTTTCGTTAAATCAAGAAACGAAGTACTTTACGCAATCTAGCTGTAAAATTAGGCATGATTTTTGAGTACAGAATAACCAGAGATTACCCTAAAATGTGAAATTATCAACGAATTACGAACAACTCCCAAGGTATTTCAGTACAAACATTCTAGATGTACCTTGCAACTTGTTTCTTAATTATTATCCATGTCAAGACGTACATATTGTTTATGATTCAATTTAAATTCCAACATGTATTTATTTTCATTGCTAGTTTGTAGTTCCTTTGTTTATAAACGTTGATAAAGTCAAGTTCCATCTAAACATGTATTAATGAAGCTAAGCTATAGGCATAAAAAATTGCCTAATCTGCAGGGTGTTAGTATTATCAGGAATTGACAGCTAGCTCCATGTGTAATTACCAGTATTTTCAATATTATTTGCTGTTGTACAACTCATCGTTAGGGTGGTCTCGATATTACTTTTCTTTTTTGATTTTCGAAATCGTATAACAGAAATAGATTTATCATGTACTTAGTGGAAATATTAATACAATTTTAGCCCAAGACAAAATTAGAAATTATAGGAATTTCCCTATTTCAACACAAATTGACTCAGCGGACAGATAAGACAACGTTATCAACTTCCGGTAATTATCATATGCTTTTCTATCACTAGTCGGTAGTTTTATCATACGTAAATTCGTGTATTTCCACCAAAAATGATAGTCATTACTCTCGATATTGCCATATCGAATAGAATATAATAAGAAATACTTATATTGCATTAAAACTGTGTTTTCAAGATGGCTATTATAAGTGTGAAGCATATTTTTAGCCAAAAGTTTCTTCTGTATAGTTGAAGCATATGATAAAAATGATTACATTCCATTTTCCATATCACGGCTTGATATAACGACCTAGGACTAAAAAAGGGTTTATTACTGAAGAATGACAAGTAATTATGTATTAATAAAGACCGTACGGTGACCCCTAGATACTTTGTTTTGGTCGTTTTAACCTGGATATGGGATGTTGTCTCCTTGACATTTACCCCATTTCCTTTTTTCATAAATATTTCATTGTTTTGGTTCTTGGTCAGTTACAGCATAAAAGTGTTAAAAGAAATAATATCTGAAATAAAAAAGAGACTATTTAAAATGCGAACTTTGATGTAATAGGTACATTATGATCATCGCTGAATAACATCTACTTAGTTCGGTCATAGATTTATAACACATGTATAAATCTATGGTTCGTTCAAGTTCAAATCCTCAGCACCCCGTATCAAACTATAATACATAACGGTTTTTTGAATACCGAATTGTTTTTAACACAAGACAGTATCGTTTTTGGAGGTTCAACTTATCAAACGTCAATACTGTGGCCACAAATAACCGTTTTAATGACTCATATTTGAGACAAGTTTGGTAAACTCAATCCTCGATCCATCTAATTGCTTATGGATCTCAATAATACATCTTGATCAGATTTTTAACCATCCAATGCAAGTCATGATCAGATTTTGGATTATAGAGTTTGACGGCTATGCTCGATATGGAAAACATCTCATCACCCGTCAATACGGAGCTTTCGAAATAGGAACTCATTCGTGTTTGGAGACAGGAACAGTTCTTAAAATGTGGTTAAGACTGGTTACAGACTGCATTACTGTCAAGTTCACACATTCAGCCATTATGGGGTTACTATCTCGTATCCGTATCGGTATCTTACAAGATCCGTACTGAATAGGTACGGAAACCTTCTTAAAAAAGGGAGTTGTAGAAGAAAAATACCCGATTAGTCTTAATCGGAGACCTTACTGCACATTCCAACTAATTAGAACAATAAAGCAACCGATTCCTCGCTGTTGTGCAACGTCGATTTCTCAACATGGTTATGTTAGCCTCAAAAAGACTCCAAGTTTTGAAGCTGTCGCTGTATTGTACTTAATGTCCATGATACAAAATCCTAAATTTTACAGAGTTGAACATATTTCTAATATTTCTTCTGGTCTGTTCCCAAGTGTGATCTTATATTAAAAAGTATTTTATATTGCGTATAATTACAAATTAAACTGAACATTATCGTTACCATCACGAATATAATAAATAGGTGTGCAGTTAAAATCTCAATCCCACCCCAACCTATGTAGAGGAAAATCAGAGCAAATGACATATAAATGGTTTCAATTTCCTATAACAATTGTTCCATAATAAAATTATGAATATATCACAATCAAAATTAAGTTTTCCAAGGAAATTGATATTTTTCATGAATCAAAAGGAAACCAATCAGAGAAGATATTTTCACCTCCCAGAAATGATCAAAGCTGTTTACATTTCGTGACTAAACTGATGCAACGTGGAAATGCTAAACATCATATTATTAATAGCCCCATTAACTGTTAACAGGACTGGGCTTATTGATGATTGTTGAGAACAAAGACTTGCTGTTTAATTAAGTTATTAGCTACGAATAAAATTACTGTTTGTACTTTTCTGGACAGAAATGACGACAGTTGCATAATAGGATATAATTTTGTCGCAGCATTATGCGCGAAAATCAGTGCTAAACTGATAAGAGACACAGTCTAGTAAAAACTATTGATAACTACTAGTACTGAGAAGGTAAGAAGAAACAGTGAAATGATGAACATGATGATGAAATAAGCTAAAATATTCATAGTATTGATACCACCCATGTTTGGGGTAAAATTTCCTGTGTTTTCGAAAAATGAAGAGCCACTCTTTTTTCAGGTTTTACATGTAAATAATTTTGATAAACAAAATTTTGTAACTAATTCCCTTGCTTATACAGTGATCACACCATGGTTCTTCCCTATTTGTTAGTCACTTAACCAAACCATCGGACTTGATAATTGAACTACGTATTATTGAATATTCAGTTTTGACCAATATTTATCATAAATATCAAATTACGATATCACTTGCTTGCTTCACATTACTAGGTTATGATGCTGTAATTACGCGTAACACAAATTCCGTTCAGGATGAATATCATTTTATTTTAGAGCGTGAAAATATAAACATTTAAGAATAAAAAATGTCAAGAAATATTACTGGCAAAGACCGTCATGTTTAAAACTTATTCAGCTATTGACTGTGTACAATATAAAAGAACTTAACAATCTTGGCAAATACTTGGATTTATCTGGAAAGATACGTAATTCGTAATTCATAATTTAATCAAAGTATTGCAGAGAATTATCTTGCATACATATATCACCATACATATATAGTCCCTGTGGTCACGTCATAACGGGAGATTTGAGTATCATTGAAAACAAGTCTCTCCGTGATGTCCTTGCAAAAGGGTCTAAATTCCTTGAACCACATTCCATCAACTGGGAACAAAATTTCAAACTTCTTATGGATGCTGTAGAGGACTACTCCAGAAAATGGATTAAGCGTGAACAAGATGAAGACCTTGATTCCCTTTCGGAGTGGATTAAGGCTGTGAGGTCGATGATTCTTAAANCTTGTCCTCCATTCATGACAAATATGTCGTCGTTCCTGCCGATAAGGCCCCAAATAATATCATTTTTATTTGCAAAAATCATTATATAAATTGTTTAAAGAAAGAACTTGGCATTGATAATTCCAACGGCAATCCAACTTACGCAGCTACTACTCTGTCAAAGGAGGAGATATTACAGAACCATAAATCTGTTTTGCTTTCCTTCGGAATTTCCACCAAGGATGAAGACACAGATCTCCCCTCTTTGTACTGGGTACCTAAGGTACACTAATGCCCATACAAAGAACGATACATCGCTGGATCTGCCAAATGCTCTACAAAACCTATATCTAAATTGCTAACCTCCATCTTGACAGCTGTTAAAGAGGGCCTTCAAAAATACTGTGATACTTGCTTTTCAAGAAGCGGTGTGAATGAAACGTGGATTTTGAAAAACTCCAAAGATCTACTTGACATCTTAATCTATAGATCATTATCACACTGTAACAGCATTAAAACTTTCGACTTCTCCACACTTTACACTACTATTCCTCATGAACAACTAAAATCTAGGCTGAAAGGTTTAATTCATAGACGTTTCTCACGTAAGAACGGTGAACGTAGATATAGGTACATTGTTGTAGGTAGAGAACAAGCCTACTTTGTGAAAAATAACTCCAAATCGGAGAAAAAATATACAGAGGGAGAAGTGATTAAAATGTTGAAGTTTCTGATCGACAATATATTTGTCCAGTTTGGAGGACTTTTTTTTTTCAGCAGACTATCGGAATTCCTATGGGCACAAACTGCGCCTCTCCTAGCCGATCTGTTTCTTCACTCTTATGAAGCTGAATTCATCGAAGGGCTTCTTCAAAAAAAAGATAAAAGACTGGCACAATCCTTTAATTTTAGCTTCCGTTATATAGATGATACTTTGTCGCTAAACAACCATCGCTTTGGTGATTTTCTTCATTTGATCTATCCAAAAGAGCTCGAAATTGAGGATACCACAGACACTTCTACATCAGCCTCGTTCCTTGACCTTCACCTTGAAATTAACAACAGAGGGAGACTTCAAACTAAGCTGTACAACAAACGCGATGACTTCACCTTTCCAGTAGTAAACTTCCCTTTTCTTTGTAGCAACATCCCAAAAGCGCCAGCATATGGAGTTTACATCTCCCAGCTCATTCGCTATTCAAGAGCCTGTGTTCGATACAGTGACTTCCTTGATAGAGCCCGGTTGCTCACAAATAGGCTACTTCAACAAGGGTACGTTACCCAAAACTTGAAGTCATCCCTCCAGAAGTTTTACGGCCGACATCATCATCTTGTGGACCGCTATGGGATATCTGTTTCCCACATGACAACAGATTTTTCCCTTTAAAGCTTAATTGTTGTTTCCTTTACCGAATTTGACTTTACTACCGGATTTGACATGTTCAACACGGCGGGTGTCTTATGAGAAGCAGGAGATGCTGACTCTACCGTTGCACCTGATCTCACCCATGGTTTTATATTGGGTCCGTGTTGTTCATCTTCATGTGTGAGTGTCTTTATTTTTCTTTTCTGTGCTGTACCCATGTTGTGTCTGTTTTTTTCTGCCCCATTTTTGTTTCTGGTGTTGCCATTGTCCTTGGATTGTTCGCTTTTAGATTGACGGTTCGGTTCTCACTTACCTTGCTCTTCTTTCAAATATTTTTTACTTTATATATGCAATTGTACAAGTGTATGTTCACTAATGCGTTTAAATGTTATTGTATTATATTCTATTAGCTGTACTGCTTTTGAATAAAGAATATTATTATTATTGTAATAATTATTATTATACGTGGATTATTTCACAAAAGTAAACAAAATTGGTCTTTACTCTGCCGAAATCTTGATTTTATTGCGTCACAATTTATTTCTGCTTTTGGGAATTTGTGATTCTGTAGACATTTATAAAATATATTCAAAGGAAAGGACAAGGAAATAATAAATAATTTCAAATTGAAATAGAATCTTACTTTAAATTAAAAAAGGAAAGACAAAAGGCATTTACAAACCCATAATCTGCTAGAGAATTTCATAACAAAAACAAGAGACAAATGTTCACATTGGTGGGAACTTGGAACAGCCTCGATACCTAAAATTGCAAAAGTGATCAACTGGGTTCAACTGATTGACATCTGTTTTCGCATTGAACCCGGACATTATCACGATATTATATGACGTTTCAAACAAACATTTCGATGTCAAAAATATCAGAACATATTTTGGCTCGGAATAGGTTATTTTTGCAATTGGATCGTAAACTCTGGGTTTCACATGACTAACAGAGCCTTACCGTTGTTTACGTTTACGTTTCCTATCGTTGTTTAGAGTTCTTACCGTTTCTTTAGGTTTGTTTTTTTGTGTTTCTCATGTGTTTCTCCCTGGCAAATTGTAGCATGTAATTGTAATTTTCAGCTATTATAGATCCTGTAATCCCCTTTTTTCATTGCGTAGAAGATAAATCAATTAAACAGCAAAAACACAGTGATATAAGTCAAAGTGGAATATGACATTCATTTCAGAATATCAATAATTACAATTCAACAAAGCCTTCACAAAAGAAAAAAAAAAAAAAATCGCTTAAGGAACGCTTACGTTGTGTTAAGAACTTATCCTCTAGCATTGGCATACATTTACGTCTGTCTTTGTTAATCAATATGGAAGCGGTTCGTCCGACTTTGAGAACATTGTGGTGGTAACGTTGTGGTGTTAATAGACAAGGTTAGAAGTAAACACATTGATTTACTCTCAAGGGTTCCATTAACATAAACACTCCAATGCTTTCAGTAGAGAAGAAACTTTTTCAGTAGACAGATTTATATTGTCTGTATAGACCAGTCAATGATAACGACATATGAATTTATTTAGAATATGAATTCATTACTTTATTATCTGCCCAGATAGTACCATACATTTTCAAGCTTATGACCTAGCAGACAGCTTTGAATAAGTTAAAATAGTTTTGTGGTAACGGTCCCTTTTTCAGCTGCGTGCTTTCCATCGAAACAATGCACCAAGCAAAATGGATAGATTTTCTCGTATTACTTTTATTAAAAATTACAACAGCCTAATTAAAAAAATAGTAACACTTTTCCAAATAAGCAATGAAAATCATGGGTTTACAGTTTCCTTGTCATGCCAACAGCTTATGTATAAATTTACAAATGAGCATCTCATGGGATAAAACAAGAAAGTTTGTTTCCTTATAGGGTTTGTACGTCTAGACAGTGAAGATAACCTTTCCAAAGCAATACCCATTTAACTAACCATGTGTGCAATTATAATTCGTAAAGTCCATTAGTAGTCCAACAAATGACAGGTTATGTATTTGTATGAACTTGATTACTGTGATTTGTAAAATTCATTTGTAAAACGGAGAATCTTCTAATTCTTCTGATTATTATATATAATGTTTGCTATCATGTATAAATTTGATTTGTCTGGCATCACCCACAACATTTATATTACAGTCACAATGACCATTTTCTTCAGGTCTTGTCCTGTCATCGTAAATAGCTTTAGCTTGGTCTTTAGATGCAGAAATAATCTAAATTCGCTCCACCACCGGTGTCAACAGAGGAAAACAATGTTTACTCGATTATAGAATAGTTTGCGCTATCGGTGTTTGTTTATAAATTAAATTTGACGTCTACAATTTCTGTTACAACAGGTGGCGGAAGTGTACAATATTTTTGAGCGAAATTTTGCTTTCATCATTAGGGTAATAAAAAAGTAGATAATGCAAGAGAGAAGAAAGATTTTTTCATTTGAAATTTGTACGTCACATATTGTCATCAAACTTGGTTTATTTTCATGTAGTATTTCAACTCAAATGTCCCAAACTTGACGACATGATGTCTTTCTCTTTCTTCCGTTGGCACTATAATACAACTGATTTCATGTGGAAAGTGTTGTTATACGTTAATTATTCTAGGTACCATTTAGCTTCTTCAATTTTCGCATGGTACCAATATTATCTCCTTTGGTGTCAAATAAAAATGATGTTCCAATGATCTAACCCAAGATAGCCTTCTATAATATCTATTTGGTTATGTTCTGAATTTAACACTGCTGTGTTGCCCATGGCTTGATAACTATGGGGGTTTTGCGGTTGGCATAGTGGACTTGTAGACCGCTTTGGCAAGTTTGATTCCTAAGTGATGGAGGATCTTTTCCTCCAACAGCCTTTGTGTGTTCTTTTCCTCTTGTGGATTCAATTACATTGCTGGTGTCTTACTCTAGACTGAGGAGCTCGTTTTCGCCGCAAAAATAGCACCTTTTCTTCTCCACACAACTGGGTATCAATGTCACTTTCAATTTTATATTAGTTTTAGCAATTTAACTATCCAAAAACATATTTATATCAGAAATTGTCATCAATGTTCCAAAATTTTGTTCTAGAATTAAAGGCAAAAAAGGCTCGAAAAGCATCTTTTTACGAGTCACGGGGGACGCATTTTCGCTGTGTTTTGAAATTGCGTAATTTTCGCTTGTACGATCTCAAAGGAAGTCGTGGTTCCAAAAAGTGACATTGAAATAGTTTCACGAAACATTTTGAGAATGAAAAAGTCATATATTATTTTTCAATTTTGGTGCGCATGCGCAAAAACCACATCTTATCTTCCACTTGGAAATTGACATTTAATAACTTTTTATGAGATTCAATGTAATATTTTATCATCAAATGATTAAATATATCTAAAGAATAACACTTGAATATATTGTTACTTACCATCAGGGGAAATAATCCCAAGTAATTTTTGAAAAAGGTCAAAGGTTAAGTTCACAGTGACAATGAAATCAGATTTGAAATTGAAGAAAATTTTGGGTTCCGGACAATAACTCAAAAATTTAATTCGGACGAAACTTAGATGTGTCGTTGGTACGTAATTGAAAAGGAAAAAACATATTGATTGTGTAGGAAGCAGTTCAAAGGTCAAGGTCAAAGTTAACGGCAATTGTTTGAAAATTTGAAAAAAAAAACATGTATCAGGACGATACCTCCAAGGCTTTAAATGTAATTCGTATAAAACTTAGAAACAAAATAAGGTATTAAGAAAGAAGATGATGTAGGTCACAGCGACCGAAATAGATTAAACAAGAGGCTCTCAGGGGCCTTTATTGCTCATGTTGATCATGATGCCCGACATACAGATATGAATGACATTTCCAATAGGATCCAATGTTTAACTATGTATTTCTCTCAGCCGTCAATTTGGACCATCCGAGGACTATCATGACCAAGTTTGGTTCAAAATAGCCAAGTCGTTCAGTGTCATTGTTATTATTTATGATATACCATTTCATAATTATCTCAAAGTGATGAGTTAATTAACTCATAAATATGACTTATTAACTCATAATTATGAGGTTCTTTCTCCTTATTATGAAATGATGTCATACTTGTGATATAGTCATCTCATAATTAGGACTAATTTTAGCTGTTCAAGAATTAGAGAAGTACCATGGATATTAATGGTTTTTAAAATGAGATTAACCAATCAGCCCCTAAACAGATCTCTCAATCCTATATGACCATATTTGCATCACATTTACTTTTTGACGGGTGCTACGGTATATATTGCAGGACATGCTTTGCTTTCCGGGGCACTTGATATCATTGTTTTTCAGAGTTCATACTGTAAATGCATTAATTTTGAATGGTGTTCGTGTGTTTGTTGGTGTTTCTTGTCATTCGTATGCGTCTTTTGGTGTTCTCGAGTTTGCTTTGTCTCTGGATTTTGATTTATAGACATCTTGTGCTTTGGGCCTTCGGTTTTGTCCTGACGTTTTTTTTCTTTATCAACGTTAGTCTACTAGTTGAACCAGGTTGTTTTTCATTGCCAATAATTTTTATGAATGGACATTTATGTAATCTCCCTCATCATCACGAAACCGACTCATAAAAAGTTTAAGTTACAAAGACGATTTGAATGACAATGCCGATTCACATATTCGACTGCTATGCCAACAAAACCTGACTAAAAAAATATATAACTGTACATTTCGTCCATCAAAATTCGTATTACAAGATCAGCGAGCCCCGAACAGCTTGTATCATGTTTCACTAAATGAACTAGATGTGCGGTCATTACATTGTTCCAAGAAACATAAAGCTAACATTCATAAACTAAACCAGTCATTGTGTGCCAATACGACGCTGGATACTGCGACATGTTTAAAAAAAATGTCAGGCTAGTACATACAAAAAGGACAACAGGAATACTAAAGCAAGGTGAAATAACTAAATGGTCTAAAGTAATCATGAAACTCGAAATTTAAATGTTTTAGATACACCAACGATTGAAGCTAAGTTAATCTCTAAAGATTTTTAAGGTACATATCAACACGACTTCAGAATCTTCAAAGCACTAATTTGCACCCTGAAGGTAGATTCGATACATTTAAAATGAGAGATTATCTGCACATATCAGACAAAAAATGACAACAAGAGTCTCTCAAGAGCCTGTACCGCTCTTATAGACCCAAGCCTTCAGATCGACCAATTCTGCAAGCCATACGGTCATTTTAGAGGAGAAGTTATTTGGATGCATTTCCAAAATGCTATGCTTAACTAACATTGTTCCTATAATGTTGACCATTTCTGATACGGTACGAACATGAAATTCACAAAATTTTGAAGGGAACTGCTCAAGGATTGTTATCATCAAATTTTGGTAAAATTGTATATGCCGTTTCAGAGTTCTTTGGATGCATTTTTTTAAAATAGTCTCCTATGTTTAACTATGTTCGCTGCTTGCAGACAAAATGTTTGAGGTATTTATCATTTATTTGTTCATTCAGCTACTCATATACAGAAATCTCAAATTTTGAAAGGGACCATTTGAGAACTATTATGTTAAAATTCTATTGAAACTTTTCAATCGGTCTCAGGTTTGAAAACCTTTGAATATATATCCCATAGGGCCATATATTAAATTATGTACCTCGCTGGCGACCATCTTGGGCCTGGTACAATCATAAAAACCATTAACTTTGAAGGGTACCTCCTAAGGACTATTATGATCATATTTGGTTATGATTGTTCAAGCATTTCAAAGAAAAAGAATCCCATGGGTTTCTATCAGAAACGGAATTTCATGCATATCAAAGTTTAAGGCACATTTCCCTAATGAGGAAAACCAGGATATATTATTGTGTTGTTCACTAGCTAGTGCACTTACCTCGAGACATTTTCTGCATGAAATCTAAACCGTTTTATGTATTAAGTCTCAATCGTTTCATTGAAAAATAATGCTGATTTCTTATCTACTCCGTTAACTCTACAGATGAAAATTGCTCAATAATCGGAGACGAACTAAGCCAAAATGTGGTTCTAAGAAGAGGGGATAATGGATCTTCCTCGTAATACTTTCTTTGTTCAATTTCATGGTTTTACCATTTATTTGTACATACTTTCTCTCATGTGCATTAACTCCATACCCTTTCATTGTTTATTTTGAGATTTTCATAAAAGACCCTTTTGAAATCTCACATTTATCCAGTTATCTCGATCAAATTTTCCACAGTGATATTTGTTGGACATAAAAGTCACTCCTCGTTTGAAATACGCCTTCGAAAATTATTCTGTTTTCTGACGATTTTACTCAAAGATAGATGCGTACACACAATATCGTTTTTATCAACGTTGTTTATGTAATTTCTAGAGGGGCGGAAGGACCTTTTACGAGACGTCGGGATCAGCCATTTTATTCAGTGGGAATTCGGAATTAATGATTAACGGGATTCTGGATTTGTGTTGTCATTTTTCGAGTTTGAAAATTTATTTTCTCGGAAATACGAGATTTGACAGTTATGTCCTCGGGATTCCGGGACCATGCCCCCTCTTACCCATCCTCTTTCTTGTGTTCAACAAATGAAAAAATAGCCAACCACCAACGAGGAAAAAATGCATTGTTCCCGGAGTTCTGCGGATGATGAAAGCATATCCAGTCCGAGAAGCTTAATGTCGAAGTCCCGTGATAGCTGGAAAATTTTTTTTTTTGTAAATTAAAACGAAGAAATGTACAAGGCATGGTGTACATACACAATATATACTGAAGCATCTTGCAACTTTGAAGACATGAGGATTATGGTAAAAATTTTGATACCATACAGACGGACTGTTAGGCAGACAAACGACGGATAATGATCACTTAAAGTCGATCTTGCACCGGATGAAGGTGACACAATGACTCAAAATATTATCAGCAATCTTTGTTCCACTGTTCACAATTAAGTGTTTTTTTTTAATTTTCAACCGAAAAATCTCTTAATAGGAAAACGCATGCAATTTGTGGACTGAGAAAACACCTGCCTTATCGACCCTTCTCCATAGTATAACCAAGTATACGAAAGCAGGAAAAGACAAAACATTGCATTTTTTTTGGTAGTCATTCTACATTTGATCCCACAAAAGGTACATAAAAGTAATAACTTCATAAAAATGCACGTAGCTTTATGTTAGAATTTTCTTCCCTACACTAGAACTATGTCCAAATAAAAGCAGCTTCGCAATAAACAAGACTTATATTATAGAATATAATGTTCCACGAAGGCTTCATACTTTATAGGATTAGGGCTGTCAAGTGTTTCGAAAAATCAAATGGATTCCGATTTGGAAAAATTGTTATCTACTAAGTATCAAATATGGAATATGGAACTCGAGCGGTGGTCCCCCCTGCCCCCCGATCCATTTACATTATGTACATGTGTTATTGGAGCAATTGGAATATTTATTATGTTGAAGACACAATTGAAAATTTTTTTTTGCGCAAATGTAACATGAATTATCGCGAAAAGCAATACTTGAAGTTACTTTAAACATAAAGTTGACTTATAAAGCAAAAACAATGCGCCACTAGATACGCGTAACCCCAAAATTTCGAGTTTATTGTTGTCTCAAAATTAGTTATTTTATCACACAAAAAATCAATACATGCTTTGTACATCAATACATACAGTGAGAGCACTAATTAATTTAAAACACCGTTGTGCTTAGGGTATCATTAAATTATTTTGTAGCACTCCAGGTTAAGTATTTTTCCGTCAATCAAAATCTACTAACACAGTTTTCACGTAGGAAAATGTATAGGTACGCTTCATTTTAATAAATATTTGTGTTTATTAGTACATATTTATATCAATTTGATCAGAAATCCAGTCATTGACGCTTACGGTTATTTTAGGCACTTATTTCTGCCTACAAGAGTTCAAGTATAGCTGTATTTTCCAGGGGCGATTTCCTATATGGACTAGTAAACATATAGTCCTATATATTTAATGATTTATGCACGATAGTTTCAATTTTTCTCTTTTGAAAATGCCATACTAGTAAGCAGGAACGTAGTTTGCAAAAATGGGTTTCTCTCCAAACATGTAGGTATACAAATTGATATCAATTTGTCAGCATAAAATTATGTTCTGTTATCAACTTTATGTGTTCGCAGAATGATTATTTGAGCAATGAAATGGTTATTTATTTAAAATTTGCTCCATTTTTTGTGGTGTTTATATATATGTTTTTTGTTTCTTCTTCGTCATTTACGCTCTCTTTCTGTATGTGATCCTAAGGGGACGACCATTTGATTTTCAGGGGGAGGCGATTTTGTAAAAACAAACACAAACTTTAATCTGAGTTCAAATGAAAATAAATATTCTAATCCTACTTGTTATGAAAATAAATAATTTAATTTTGATTTCAACAAATATCAAAGTAATATGTAAAAAAATGAATTTTCAAAAAAAATATTAAGTCAAAGGGCCATAGCTGTCCACAAAAATCATTAAACAGGATCAAAATTTAATAGTAATCCATAATTTATAAACATACAATCATAAACTTAATATATCAAATCAACATATTCACACATTGTAAAGAAAAGGTGGAGAAACTGATGTTTTTCAAAAATTTACAAAGTCTAAGTGTCATAACTCTGTACAAAATCAACCAACCAGAACCAAATTCGACCTTGATCTGTATCTCACCTAGATATACTCATATACCAAATACCAAATCAATATGTGAAGCAGTTACAGAAAAAAACTCCAGAAACCTATATTTTTCAAAATTTCACTAAGTCCAACGGCCATAACTTTGTACAAAATCCACCAACCGGAACCAAATTCGAACTTGATCTGTATCTCACCTAGATATACTCATATAACAAATATCAAATCAATATGTCAAGCGGTTACAGAAAAAAACTCCGGAAACCTATATTTTTCAAAATTTCACCAGTCAAAGGGCCATAACTCTGTACAAAATCAACCGACCGGAACCAAATTCGAACTTGATCTGTATCTCACCTAGATATAAATCTTTATTTGCACAAATAAACCTTATCAGGTTAAAGCAAAATATAAACAATACAATGACATACAAATTCACAAATTGATTACAACATATAACCATGATAAAGTCACATACCAAATATGAAATCAACATGTCAAGCAGTTACAGAAAAAACTCCGGAAACCTATATTTTTCAAAATTTCACTAAGTCCAAGGGCCATAACTCTATAAAAAAATCAACCGACCGGAACCAACTTCGAACTTGATCTGTATCTCACCTAGATATACTCATATACCAAAAATCAAATCAATATGTCAAGCGGTTACAGAAAAAACTCCGGAAACCTATATTTTTCAAAATTTCACTAAGTCTAGGGCCATAACTCTGTACAAAACCGACCAGAACCAAATTCGAACTTGATTTGTATCTCACCTAGATATAGTCATATACCAAATATGAAATCAATATGTCAAGCGGTTAAAGAAAAAACTCCGGAAACCTATATTTTTCAAAATTTCACTAAGTCCAAGGGCCATAACTCAAACTAAAATCTAAATCAACCGACGGGAACCAAATTCGAACTTGATCTGTATTTCACCTAGATAGTCATATACCAAATATAAAATCAATATGTCAAGCGGTTACAGAAAAAAATCTCCGGAAACTAAAAAGTTAACGGACGAACCGGGCGTATAAAAACGTCAGTATGTCCAATAAAAAAAATCGTCAGTGCAATTTTCGGAAAATTAATCATGCGTCGCCCGTATCCATAATTTAGAATACAAATGTCATGACGTCAAATGAAAATATTGACTCCTGCCAAAGTGAAAATAAAAAAAAGAAAAGACCTATATGCATAAAATGAATCGCAAAGTGGTTTTAGAGTGTTTTTATGCTTTAATCAGAAATCGATATGCAAATTTAGGAAATGAGATTCACTCATTAATGGTGCAGTGCAAGGTGTTTGTGATGTCACGGTTTGAAACATGGAAACGGAGGTTTTGTTGTGTTACAATTAATTTTCTTGTACACTTTGTGCGCCTTTCTTATTCTTCTCTAGATTTTTGAACAACAAAGTAGAGTAAAACACGAAGGCAAAACTTATTCCTACTCTGTGAAACGATCACTGCTGTTCACGGCTTCCATATTGACAATCGCTGGGAAAATGCACGCCGCGACCATTCCCGATAAAAATTCAAACGGCGAAAATGCATCCACGGCGAATATGAGCGCCCAACTCTACGATGCATGTGGTGTCATCAGTGGTTTTTGGTTTATTCCGTTTTGTTCACCTTTGCGTGTCCCAATTTTTCTTTTCTGTGTCGTACTTCTATGGTGTCTTTGATGTTTTGTGTTTGCGATAACTTCATTGTCTCTGGACTGTACAGGTCTAATACGAACGGTTCCGTTCTCACGCACCCTCTTACCTTTTATAAACTGATATATAGTGTTTCTGTATATTCTAAAGGAAATCAGGGCAATGCCAGAATGTGTGGCACAATTTGTAAAACACTGGTGGCAGTCAATACAAAAGCATAACAACACAGTCTATCTGTAGAACACGTATTTAGGAAATTTGAAAAAAGCTAGATATTAGAAAAAATTTCTGAAACTAAGAAGCATGTCACTCGTTATGCCTCTAATTTAATTTTACTTTTCCTCTATGTCTATACTGGTATTTGTTAGCGCTTTTTATTCATTTTTTCATCCTTTTTTGTTTGTATTTTTCTCCTAAATGTTTTGATTTTATCTTAAGAAACGAAATTGTTATATTTACAGTAAGTATGGTATTTAGCTGTTAAGTCTGGAGAAAATCGCATTCCCTACTCTTAAAAGTCAGTACGTTTTCATATACTTCTGCAAGATATTCCCGCCGTACATCCAAAAAGTTCAACGTAATTTTGAAACACACTTCTCAAAACTCATAACTCTGGTAAACAAAATACAAGATATAGAAACACTAACATATACTGAATACAAATAAAGAATAACTTAATTTCCATTTTTGGAAAGTCGCCGACAAAACCCAATAAATACATGAACGCATAAGTAAAAAATTATTATCTGCAAAAAGGGTCATCACCATACTAAATTTTTCCAACAAACTTTCTGTTGCATATTTGGGAGCTACGGTATCACTAATTAGCATTGCTTCACGTATAAGGATTTCTTTTCCTGTTTTTTTATTGTGTAATACTATACTGAAGGGTACTTCTTTGTCTGTCCATATCCATGTTAAAACAAAAGACTACTTCAATAATTTGACCATTTTGTAATTTCACAAGAGTTAGAAATAATCTTCAGATGATATGATAATTGACAGACTCTTTTAAAAAAAGGTACATAAACCTTCAAAAGGAGTTCAAGACGAAATACCTGATCAGCTTAATTGAACGAGGCGTAAACGACCCTCGCTGTTGTTCTACGTCGATTTCTCAACGTTGTTATGTAAGCCTGAAAAAAAAACCCAATTTCACAGAGCTTTCGCTGTATTTTACTTATTGTCCATGATACAACATCCTAAATTTTACAGAGTTGAACAAATTCACCAATTTCAATAAAAATGCATTTGTTTTTGGTAAGCATATTTCTAATATTTCCTCTGTTCTGTTCCCAAGTGTGATCTTATATTAAAAAGTATTTTCATGTTCCGTATAATTACAAAATAAACAGAAACATTATCGTTACCATCACGAAAGTAATAAATAGGTGTGCAGTTTAAATCTCAATCCCACCCCAACCTGTGTAGAGGAAAATGAGAGCAAATGACATATAAATGGTTTCAATTTCCTATAACAATTGTTCCATAATAAAATTATGAATATATCACAATCAAAATTAAGTTTTCCAAGGAAAATGATATTTTTCATGAATCAAAAGGAAACCAATCAGAGAAGATATTTTCACCTCCCAGAAATGATCAAAGCTGTTTACATTTCGTGACTAAACTGATTCAACGTGGAAATTCTTAACATCGTATTATTAATAGCCCCATTAACTGTTAACAGATTTGAGCTCATTAATGATTGTTGAGAACAAAGACTTGTAGTTTAATTTTGTTATTAGCTACGAATAAAATTACCGTTTGTACTTTTCTGGACAGAAATGACAACAGTTGCATAATATGATATAATTTTGCCGCAGCATTGTGCATGAAAATCAGTGGCAAACTTAAAAGAGACACACAGTCTAGTAGAAACAATTGGTAAAGGTACTACTAGAACTGAAAAGGGAAGAAGAAACGGTGAAATGACGAACATAAAAATCTTCTTATAAAATGTAAGTTTTTTGATATTCGGGTTATTAGATGTGGTTTGTTTCCATTGATTTATTCACTTGTTTTACATTTGGGGGCCATTAAGGGCTTGTTGTATGGTGTGAGGTTCATCACTGTGTTGAAGACCGTACGGTGACCCCTAGATGCTTTGTTTTGGGTCGTTTTAACTTGGAGATGGAATGTTGTTTCCTTGTTGACATTTACCCTATTTCCTTTCTTTTTCAGGATGATGAAATAAGCTAAAATATTAATAGTAATAGATAATGATACCACCCATGGTTGGGGTAAAATTTGCAGTGTTATCGATAAATGCAAAGCCGCTCTTTTTTCAGGTTTTAAATAATTTTAATAAACAAAATGTTGTTAACAAATTTCCTTGATTATACAGTGATTCCACTAAAGTTATTCTCTGTATGTTAGTCATATAACCAGATCAGGGGATATGATAAGTTAACTACGTATTGCATATATTGTTAATATTGAATATTCATTATGAATTGAACAATTTTAACAAATATTTATCATAAATATCAAATTAAGTATCACTTGCTTGCTGTGCATTTCTAAGCTTGGATGCTATAATTACGAAGGTAAATAAAATTGGTCTTTGCTCTGCTCAAATCATGTTATGGAGACACAATATATTTCTGCTTTTTGGGATTTGTGATTCTGTCGAAATTTATAAAATATCTTCAAAGGACAAGGAAATAATAAATAATTTCAATATGAAATGGAATCTTACTTTAAATTAAAACGAAACGAAATTACCATCAATTTCAATCCCGCAATCTGCAAAAGCCTTTCATAACAAAACAAAAGACAAATGTTAACATTGATGGGAACTTGGGACAGTCGGTCTAGGTACCTAAAATTGCAAACGTCACCAGCTGGGTTCAGCTGATGAACATCCGTTTGCGTATTGTACCCGGAAATCGTGTTTTCACAACGTTTCAAACAAACATTTCGATATCAAATATATCAGATCATATTTTGGCTGGAAATAGGTGATTTTTGCATTTTGATCGTAAACTCAGGGTTTCACATGACTTACAAAGCCTGTTTCGAGTTCCTATCGTTGTTTCGAGTTCATTGTTCTTTATCGTTGATTACGTTTGTTTTTGTCTTATTTGCGTTTTCATGTGTTTGTCCTGGCAGATTGTAGCATATAATTGTAATTTTCAACCATTGAAGAATTTTCCTGTTATCCCCTCTTTTTCATTATGTAGAAGATAAATCAATTCAATAGCAAAAACAAAGTGTTATAAGTCAAACTAGAAAATGACATTAATTTCAAAATACGAATCATAACAATTCAATAAAGGTTTTCACCATGAAATCGCTAAAGGAATGCTTACTTTGTACTTAGAACTTATCCTCTAGCATTGGCATACATTTACGTCTGTTTTTGTTAATCAAAGGAAGCAGTTCCTTCAAGTCCTCAAGTCCGTATTCGAGAATATTGTAGCATTAATAGACAAGGTCAGAAGTAAACACCTTGATTTACTCTCATGGGTTCCATTAATATAAACACTCCAATGCGTTCAGTAGAGAAGAGACTTTTTCAATAGACATATTTATATTGTCTGTATAGACCAGTCAATAATAACGATATATGAATTTATTTAGAATATGAATTCATTACTTTTTTTAACTGTTCAAACAGGACCATACATTGTCGAGCTTGTGACCTAGTAGACAGTTATGAATAAGTTTAAAATAGTTTTGTGGTAATGGTCTTTTTTTTACCATTGCGTGCTTTCCATTGAAATAATGCATCAGATAAAATGGAGCGATTTTCTCGTATTACTTTTATAAAAAAATTACAACAGCCTGATTAAAAACATAGCAAGGCATTTGCAAAATAAGCAATGAAAATCATAGGTTTACAGTATCCTTGTAATAATAACTCTGTCATGCCAACAGCTTATGTATAAATTTACAAATGAGCATCTCTTGGGATAAAACAAGAAAGTGTTTCCTTATACGGTTTCTACGTCTAGACAGTGAAGATAACCTTTCCAAAGCAATACCCATTTAACTAACCATGTGTGCAATTATAATTCGTAAAGTCCATTAGTAGTCCAACAAATGGCAGGGTATGTACTTGTATGAACTTGATTACTGTGATTTGTAAAATTCATTTGTGAAATGGAGAATCTCCTAATTCTTCTGATTATTATATGTTCTTTGGGATAATGTTTGCTATCATGTATAAATTTGATTTGTCTGGCATCACCCACAACATTTATATTACAGTCAAAATAACCATTTTCTTCAGGTCTTGTTCTGTCAACGTAAACAACTTTAGCTTGGTCTTTAGATGCAGGAATAATTTTTATCGGTAATTTGTATGAGTTTCCATGGATCTCTTGAGGCAAATATTTTCAGTATTTCCTACTGCCCAAATACGAAAAAATATTGGCAAAAAGTAACTTAAGCCACGCCTACCTTGTCAGTCAGTGCATCAATGTAAACAAAGAAATATACAACTACAAACTACCGATAAAAAGAATTATAGAAGTTTTGTTTTGGATATTTCAAATATTGTCGCCAATAATAGACTCGTCCACATAGTGGGCTCGTTCATTAACAGTAACGTCGGAATTTTGTTATTTATGTCGCCAAATGTGTTTGTATCCGAAACAAAACTTCCATTATCATATATAAATTTGCTTCTCCACTGGTGTCAACAGAGGTAGACAATGCTTACTCGATTATAGATTTAGTTTGTTTCGGTGTTTGTTTCTGATTTAAATTTGACGTCTACAGTTTTTTATAACATGTGGCGGAGGGGCACAAAACTTTTTGACCGAAATTTTGCTTTCACCATTTCACCAATCAAAAAGCAGTTAAGACAACAGAAAAGAAAGATTTTCATATTTAAAATGTGTACGTCTCATTTGTCATCACACTTGGTTATTATTTTCATGTAGTATTTCAACTCAAATGTCCCAAACTTGACGTTATGCTGCCATTTTTCTTTATTTCGTTGGCACTACAATACAACTGATTTCATGTGGAAAGTGTTCATATCCGTTAAATGTTCCAGATAGCATTTAACATGAGTTTTTTTTAAGAAAAAGAGCTATTTGTAGCTTCTCCAATTTTCACAAAGTACTAATATTATCTCCTTTGGTGTCCATTGTATCTGTATGTTCTAAATTTTAGACTGTTATGTTCCTCAGGGCCTGAGGGTATACCTGAGGGGGTTGACATCGCGGCTTTGCAGACCGCTGTGTAAAGTCTGATTCCTAAGTGATGACGGATCTTATCTGTACCAGGCTATGTGTGTTCTTTTCCTCTTGTGGATTCAATTTCATTACAAGAATTGATATGTTTAGCACAACAGAGTCTTATAAGAAAGATAAGATTCTTCTTACACTACGTTATGTGTAATGCCACCAACGGTTTTTGGTTTATTCCGTGTTGTTTACCTTTGTGTGACCAAAGTTTCCTTTTCTGTGTCGTACTTGTATGGTACAACGGCAGTAGAATATGGTGCCATTGATGCTTTTTATTTGCGATATTTTCATTGTCTTTGGCCTGTACATATTTTACGACTAATGGTTCCGTTCTTAGTTACTTTGTTTCCTTTTAAAAACTGATAAACAGTGTTTCGATATATATAGGAAACCCGGTAATGCCAAAATGTGGGGCACATTTTGTATAAAACTGAGGACGCCCGCTACAAAAGAATAACACAGTTTACGTAGAACACGCTTTTTGGGTAACTTGTAAATGCTAATTATTTAGAAATTTGTTTGAGACTAAGAAGTACATTCCTTATTATATGCATGGAGTTTATTTTTGCTTTTCATTTAGGCCTAATAAAGAATGGAGGCAATGATGGGAAACATTTTTCATGCAGAAAATAGTTGGACACTTTGCAGAAGATCAATTGTCAACAAAAATTTCAATCATGATACCAGAATCTTTTATCAAACGTACGTTTTTGTCAGTTCTAGAAAATTAAGGTGCAACAAAGCATGAAAACAAATGCAAAAGAAGAATAAACAACAATAAAAGCCTTGTTCTATTGTTTGTTTTATCATGTATTTATAGAGACTTTATTTCATGTGCATTTACTCCATGTCCTTTCATTGTTATAATTGAACGAATGGGTATGTTACTTTTCAACACTTGATCAGACAGCGAATAATTGTCAGTATCATGTAATTGAAAAGATAAATGGAAGATAAGTTATGAAAGTGTTTGAGTGATAAAAAGGTCTCTAAGCCAAAGGGCTTCCAATCAGCTGTCGACCGTTTAGACGCATTTTGGTGGCCTATTTTAGTGTCTTACTACAAAATAAAATAATTTGTAGCATGAGACCAACGTGCTTTCTTGAAATTCTCGTCTGTTATCAAGATCCAGCAAGAACAATAATGAATAATGCACTCATCATCTTTCTCTTTTATAAACATTTCAGTTTCATTTTTCACAATTGACTCAGTCCTGTTGCCAACTGAATTTTACTGTTGTTACGATTGTTTTTTTTTATTTATCACATTGGCTGTAGGGGGAAGGTTTGGATCCAATAAAACTAGTTTAACCCCGCCGCAGCAGGTTTGCGCCTGTCCTAAGTCAGGAATTTATTAAGCCTTTGTGTGTCTTGTTTTTTTTCTAAGTAGTTTACTTTATGTCTATAGGAGTCAAGGATGATGTTTATTTCGCTGGACTTGATTGCTCTTTGTTCAGGGGCCGACTCCGACCTGCCGTTGGTTGTGGGGTTTTCTCACCGTTCATTGAAGATCTTATGGTGGCTTTGAGTTGTTATTACTCCCCTTTGGATCGTTGTCTCTTTGACACATTCCCCGTTTCCCTTCTTTTTTCTATTATTGAAAATATTTAAAAAGAGGTATGGCCATTTACCCGTGAATTTATTTCCTTCAGCATACCAATTTTTCGAATGCATAAACTCTTCTCGAAAACTGCTTTAAGAGATCATCTATTACACTATCAAAACAAAATCAATTCAAATGCAGTTTCGTACTTATAGATAAAACATTCAGCCACTGATCTTGCCACTAGTATGCAATTTTGACAGATTTTGACAATTTTTGTAGGTTTTTGTTAAAATTCGTTGTATAGGACCTCCAGAACCAAAAAAACAAAAAAAAACCAAAAAAAAACCCCAAAAAAAACCAAAAAACTTATTGCAATTTGGAAGGGCAAATGTTTATACGTTCGCAGCAAAAAATAAGGTTTTGGTTCTGGGTGTCCTTTGAGTAGTACCATCTTCTCAAACACTGTAAAATAGCTAAAATTGACACAAAAGGCTATTTACAGAAATGTTCGACTGCTATTAAGTCAGAAAATGTACAAGGGTGGCATATACTAATTCTATTTCTAATAAGTACACATACAAGAGGTCACCTTAAGCGATTTTCGACAACATTTGACCATATTCCGAAAATGACCCAACATAGGAAAAAAAAATCACGCCTTAATGGCCATACTTCTTTGTTCATTTTTAGTTTCTTTGCTATCTTTGTCTCGCTATCCATCGTCATCATTGTATAGAATTTCATTCCTTTGACATTTTGTCCTATTTTCTGGTCTCTAATTGATCAGCTCTATATACTACAATGTACAGTGAAACCTGTCTAATCCGACACCTGAATATTCCAACATCCTGTCAAATCAGACATAATTTGTGGGTCCAAAACATAGTTTTTAAATACTTTTTTAAACCTGAGTTTTCCGACATCCTGTATAACCCGACACATTTTTAATGGTCCCGTAGTGTGTCGGATTAGACAGGTTCCACTGTATATTTAAAGGACGTGCTGCTCGAAATTGATTTCTCGTTCCGGTATCTTGAACCCGCTCTGCAGAATGGTTAATATTCTTCTTTACTATTAATTTTTTGCATTTTCCCCTCCTTGAGCTCTGTCCGTCAACCCCGGTGTCATTTGGTCGTTTATATCGCTTTAAAGTATTACCAGCGATTTCTGTATAATCACTGATGCCATCTTTCGTCTTTTTGTTTCGTGGACTTCGGCTTTTGACAACTCATTCATCACACTATACTGTTTGATATGTTTTAAAATAACGTTGTATCAAATGCAAATTGAGTATGCTAAATAGCTTATAAAAGATGCTGATCGTAATGTAGAACGGGGTCTACAAGAAACAAGGACACCACATGAGAACGATTGTAGAAAAAATCACTTGAAATGTGCTGGATTTTTTACCTTAAAATACTCTCTTATGACAGGTCTATATTGACACTGGTACGTTACTTTTAATATTTACATTGGAATAAAGTGTTGTTATTCTATTGTGTACCCTTATTATTTACAACATTCGTCCATTACTGTAAAACAACATAACGGATAAAAAATAGCAATTAATTTAGTTCATTCAATACCGTGACCTGTGTCTGTTTGCTTTGCCTTTGAAACAGTATTATAAAATATTATAAAAAAACATCTAAAAATAATCCTAGCACGGTGAGCATTTAAATGCATTAAGCATTCTGTTTAGTAAATGATAATATATATTAAAAAGCAAAAGCTATTCAATGTAAGATCAGCTCATTTCTAAATTATTTACAGAACCCGTTCAATAGATAATAATCATTTAATCATATTTTTGAAAATAAGCCAATGAACAGGAGTCTTAGTGTTAATGGATATAAAAGTATTTGATTCATAGTATAAACAACTTCTAGCTTAACTAGCAACAGAAGCGTACGGTGAATCTTGAGTTAAAGCTTCTGGCTATAGTTGGGAAACAGCGTGAGTCTCATAACAGTCTTATAAATATACGTTACCCCGCGGACAGTTCTATTAATTACGAAATGTTAGTGCATTGATAATAAGTATCCCTAAGGACAGCTAAACTCATTGTGATAAAGAGAGACCACACAAACATTCTATTGCATCTTGAACTTTATCAATTTCCTATTTTTTGTAGATAAATAGAGGAAGAAAATATTATTACAGACAGTAGCAATGATCGACTGCTGTAGCTTGTAGGTTAACAATCCGAACTTATCACACAGTTGCTTAAATGTTAAATCCGATAATTCAGTTCTTACAACAAAAGACGATATATTGAAATGAAATAGAAAAGTAATTTGAAAGACAATGCGAGACCTTGATTGGGACATTGTTTATTGTAAATGTGTTGAAGTGTATGGATGTGTTATTGTTGTATTACCAGAGAAAGCAAATCATATGGAACATAAAAGTATTGATGGTAATTTTACGTGATGTTATAGACCAATATCACGGAAATATTGAAAAACGATGTCACCGCTACTTGGACAGACATTTTTTATTTTTACAGTAGTATTCTCATTTATAGGTAAGTAACAATATATCATTTTTGCTTTATATTACCACTTGGTTGATACATATGCTGGTGGACTATAAAATGTAGTTCCCGAGGGTATTCACCACAACAGTAGCCAGTACTTCGGTTCTAACCCGAAAACCAATTTCACTTAGAACTTGCAATTATTTAAGAAAAGAGTACTTGAAACTGAGGAGTATCTCTCTCGTGAATAGCTCCTTTTTTTAGCCAGATTTTGGCTTTTCATTCAGATTTTTTTTGTCATCTCTATCAGATTTTACTGTTTTTATCATTTTCGGGGACTGTTAGTCCCCGAGGGTATTCACCAGCCCAGTAGTCAGTACTTCGTTGCTGACCCGAAAGCCGATTATTTTTTAACCTTACAATGTCTAAATTTTTGCAAATTTTGTTGAAAACTAAGGAGTATATCCCTCATGCAAAGCTCTGTCCTTCTCTATCAGTTTATTAACATCTTTGAGTTTATGGTCTTCCAAACGTTTAGATTTTATCTGCACTGAAGAAGTTGTCGAAATGCGCATATGCAGAAAGTAAATTCACAGTAACTTCGGTATGTAGTTATTTGTCTTCCAAACGGTTTGATTTTATCTGCACTGAAGTTGTCGAAATGGCCATCTGCAAAAACTATATTTACAGTATTAACATATAACTTGGTATTTTGTTAATTATGACATAATTTTAAAGTATGCTACACATTTTCTACGCCTTTCGTCGAAAAATCATAGAGTGCGTATATGAAGATGCGTATTTATAGAACAGACTTTGCTTTTTTATTTATTGAATCATATGAAGAAACAAAATATTGTACCCATTTAAATTCATTTTGAAATCATGACAGGAACAAAATGTATAAACCCAAGTTATATTTGGTCGACCACACACCCTACAAATGTATAGCAAGCTGATAGAAAACAACTAACCAAAAGGACCTAAATCTTTCAAAAAGTAAAGAATAAAGACAAATACAAAATTCCTCGTTTATGACTTTTTTCATTTTGAGCTTTCTAGAACTATTAATATTTATTTAGATCAATATCGTGCTGCTTCATGAGGCGTCCAAAATGAAATTCCATGAAAAAAATAGTCGTCAAAAAAAAAAAAAATTGACAACAGACCTTACCCAAAGTTTTTTTTTAAAAACGTCGGGTCAAACGGAACTTATCCATTGTTTTGATACAAAGAACATTCACAAATCCCTATGGAATGAAGTGGAAGAGACACCATATACGAAGCTTTCATATTTAGCAGTTATCCCCCCCCAAAAAAAAAATAAATAAAAAAACAAACTGAGAGTGTCATAGATTTGTTAGAAAAAAATACACAAGTAGATATCGACATTTAAATAAGTTTAAGCTCTGCAGTAACGATAAAACAAAAAAGGAGATGTAAAAAGAATAACATGACAGAAATATGCAATTCTAAGTATACCAAAAACAAAACTGTAATAGGAATTCTAAAGCACGTACAGAAAGTCACAAATTTCTTTTTTAATCTCAAGTCGTGAAAAAAAAATTATGTCATTAATTTTGATTAGTACATTTTCTGTCAGATTGATTGTTCCATGTAAATTATCAAACATGGATCTAATTTGCCGACATCACTAATTCCAATTATAATTAGAAAATTAAAATGGTCAGCTAATCAAACTTGAATTCGATTTTGACATCCATTTTTGCCTCTAAGCAAATGTTGGTTATTTCTTCCCGATAGAGCACATGTAAAAGCTTTCATAAGTGTTTGCAAACAAACAAACGCTATTCTAAACTAGTCATGTAAATATTTAATAATTGCATATGGTATATAATGGGCAAAAATATAGAAAATCGAACAATACATCGACATTATTATAGATCGACGAACAAAACTACAAATCAAAGTACTTTGAATTAAACAAACAATAACAATTATTAATCTTTATTTATGTGAGTACAAATTGAGACCTAAAAATGTAAAAAATCACAATTTTTGACTCTCAAACCCAGTAGTCATTAATTTGGTGCTGGTTAAAAAAAACCTATAACCCCAAAAGTTACAATTTCAAAACATCACAATATTCGTTAAACAATTTAAAGAGTATCTTTCTCATGCAAAGATCTGTAATTAACCGATTTTGTACCTTTATACTATTTGTTCGCCATCAGATTCCAAATGTTTTGATTTGTTGGTATTCCAAATTTTAGATTTATATCTGCACTGAAGAGAAATTTTCATCGACAGAAACTCAAATGTACAGCAACCGCGGCATTCTGTAATTTTATATTATATACAGCTTTGGTTAAAGTCTTCATTATCACATTGTCATAGAAATTATTATTTTGCATATGGTGCGTGTTTTTAGAAATAAATTTATTTATGATCAATAGAACCCAACCCCCACCTCCCCCACCCTACCCCGAAGAAATTTCCAAGCGGATACATGTGTCTGATAGTATTTGTAAGTTTTATTCAATGTGTTTGAGTTGAGATTATATGAAATACAAAACATTTTCATGAATAAAACGACGTTAACTTCCAGGAAAAAATGAATCTACTGAATGGAAAGAATAAGAAATATAAAAATTCATGAAAAAGATATACGAAATATTCAAGACATCAGCTTATTCTCCCTTGCGATTATCATATTGTTTATTGAAATCTCGCAGAATGTATCTTGAAATCTTGCAGAATGTTCCTTTTCAGCAGTACTAGCAAGACACAAATATACATATACATTTTTTGAAACGGTTCTGGGCAATTTGTTGAATAGTCTAGCATTGCAATTATTTCATTCATTTGTCATTTTATATTCCTCAATGGTTTGTTTTTTTTGTTAAGTTTGTTGATTATAAGTAACTGCGTGCATGTCAACTATACTGCTGGTTTGGTTCTGCATGTTATTACAGTAAGAGATTTGAGACTAAAATGTTTTGATCTTCAAGATAGTTCGAATCAAAACATTTGCATGGAAGAATAAAAAAATCGCACGACGCATCAAAGAAAATAGATACCAAATGACAAAAATGATCAAAACAAAAAGCCAAATTTATCAGCTAAGAATTGACATTCGCATTAGAAAGTCTTTCTACATAGATGACACAAAAAATTCCTTTTTTTTGAAACTATAAATTTGCTAATAAAGTCAGTTTACGCGCCTACATCTGATTACTCGATACTGGCCAATAGATGCCGAAAAAGAACAAGTTACAGTTTGAAAGATATACAGAGATGCATATGTGTATAAAGTTTCCAAAAAAAAAGTCTGAAGCCAGATTTAAACAAACATTCATAAATAACGAAGAAGACATTTATTACAACACTAATCTTTTACCCCAAAAATATTTAAGATAATTAAATATACACAAGAAGAACAACAATTAAAGCGTTGCTATATTTGCTTATTATAGGGATTTTGTCCCATGTACATATCCTCCATAGTCCTTTATTTGTAAATAAGTAACTAAATACCGAAGTTACTGTGAATTTATTTTGATTATGATGAAAAATTAATAAAGATAAAAAGATAATACTTGCTTAACTTGCTCTAAAACAATTGCTTTGACCTTTTTATTTTTTGCCAAAAAAAAACACAAAAAACAAAAAAACAATCTTTTAAAGAATTCTTTTAGTCCTGTAGTAAACTCAAAACGATACAATTTTAAGAGCTATGTTTTGCCATTTAGCTTTCCTCGTAAGAAGCACTAAGACAACCCAAGAAAAACTCACAACAAAATAACAGCGACAATCTATATATATATCGTTGTTGTTTACGTTTGTCCTGAGCTTTCATTTGTGTTTTTCTCGTGCAATCATCTTCTGGGTTGTGACCTGTGATTTTAAGTTTCAGTCATTGTTGGTGTTTCTTATATCAAATGCGCATATGCAGAAACTTAATTTCACAGTAACATCAATATTCTGTTATCTGGTACCACCGCTGGTGAATTGTTAGTCCCATAGGGTATAAACCAACCCAGTAGCTAGTACTTCGGTGCTGACCCGAAAACCAATTTTATTCGAAAACTTGCAATATCTAAATTTAAGAAACTTTTGTTCAAACCTAAGGATGTACCCCTCTTGTATAGCTCTCTCCCTAGCTTATTCTTTTTTTATCCTGTTGGTAATTTGCTCGCCATCAGTTTTAATACATATTTCGGTTTATGGATTTCCAAATGTTTAGATTCGATCTGCACTGAATAGATATACAAGTTGTCGAAATGCGCATATGCAGGAACTAAATTCACAGTTACTTGAGTATTTTGTGATAAACGATATACTAAAGAAAACATCTTGTTATGTGAAAATACAAGGTGAAAATGTGAAGACTTTTAATAGCTTGTCATTTTAGATCAGTCATGCAACTTTTGTTTTCTCATTGATTGAAATGTTTTTGGCTCTAGCCTTATATAAGAGATATAGATCACAGAAATGGCAATTTTAAACAACATTTATAGTAATGTTATACTATATTGTTACAGAAATGTTAACGAATTGTATATTTATTTGATAGATGACCTTCAAGTTATGTCTTGAAAGAGTTGCAGGATAACTTTAAACATGTTTACATGTATTTGATTTTGAACACAGCATATAATAACAAAACATACTTATACAGTAAGGAGAATTTGATAATTTTGATCATTTCGATAGCAGTGAAGGCCTTCCCCTTTTTATGAAGGATCGAAATAAGCCGTTCAGTTACACCATAAGTACCATGCATTTGGCTTTTCTATTTAGATCCTTTTGGTTATGTGTTCTCTATCAGCTTTTACATGTTTTTCGATAAATGGACTTCCAAATGTTTTGGTTTAATCTGTACTGATGAGACATAAGTTGTCGAAATGCGCATATGCAGAAATAAATTAACAGTAACTTCGGCATTTTGTTATTTCATATTTAAACCCTTCAAAAAATTTACTTATATTTGGCTAACTTTCTCATGTGAATGTCAATAGATCCTTTATCAAGACATACTAGTATTTAAAATTTTTCACCTCTATAACTGCTGCAGAGCGGCATTTTATTGCAGCTATATTTGTCAAACCTATAAATAATCAATTTCTTTACAGTAAAATAGCCATACAGATAACTTCTCAGTCGTTTTTTTTAAGTGACTAAAAAAGAATTTGATAAGTAATGAAAGTATTTGAGTAAATGCACAAGAGACAAAGTCTCTACAAATACATGGTAAAACCAAGCAAAGGAACAACGCTTTTATTTTTGTTCTTCATCTTGAAGTCACCATGCGGCCTGCAACAATAGGCTTTGCATGGATAGGGTTTTAGGTAGGCGCTCCCCATTAATTTGTGAATGAACATTGAAGCTCAACAAAACAAATTGATCAGGCTGATTGCAGTTGGAGTTAACATATGTGTTATGATTTCATGTTAATTTACTCCGTATCCTTGCGTAAAATATTTAACTTTTAGCTAGAATGATAGAATCTTGTTAATTCTAAAATTCAAGTAGTATTTCATGCTTCATCCAGTAAAACAGTTCGGATAGTTGTCATATCTTTCATTCAAAACTCAAAAATATACTTTGTAAGTACATCTTTAAAACGATGTAATATAAAAAGATGTTTATCGCTCAAACAAAATATTCCTATGTTTATTCAGATGTATTTTATTGGTTTGATTCTCCATTTATTTTCATCAGCTGTAAATTAACCCTAATTAACGTAGATCATCTGTTTAATCAATTTATCTGCACATCTAAGTAATATTAAGTTTTCTATCACTACATAGACATCATTGGAATCAATTCCTGGCGTAACCAGTCTATTTAGTGCTTGCCAAGAACTCGTTATCTAATAACTTCTATGTCGAGTGTAATAGTTCCGGATACTGGGTTGAGCAGTATATTTCTCATAACAAAGCAATTTATGAAAAATGAAAACGTTTCGTCATGTTTTGTTAAGAAAATACATTGTCAATGGTCATTTGAGTCTTGTATCAGGCTACAAACTAAATGTTAGATATTTATCAATTTTCACAAAAATTATAGTGGATATTGGAAGTGCATTAGGGATATTCAACATTCAAACTAACAGATAGTGTCTATTTTTCTCTAGCAAGGCCCATGATCGTTGGTGTCTGTGTAACTTTGAAATAAAAAAAAAAGAAATTCAAAATTTTATTTTTCTGGCCAAGAATCGAAAGATGCATAAAATTGACAGAGAACAAACAACAAACTCTCAGCAAATTGGTGACAGCACTTTTGAAAATTCTTAACCTGTTTATTTAGATAAAGGGGAGCGTTATCGTTTATGGACTAACATCTCGAATTTGACGAAAATGGTCTTCTCAGTACTTAAATGTGCAACAAAAGGGACGACTTTAATTTTAAAATTATAAACTTCCCTTACATGGACAGTAATAGTCCATTTTCGCATACTTGCGGTGTATATGTTTCACAGTTGATTCGTTAAGAAAGATCTAGCGCTTACTATGCAGACTTCTCATTAGATACAATTATCTTCATGACCACTTTATTAACCAAGTCTTCAAAAATCAGTCTCTCATACGATCATCAAAAAGCTATTCAACAGATATCAGTCCCGTGTGGGAAAATTTGAAGTTTCAGTTTTTGATTCATTTTTTACTTAATACTGAGATGATAATTTCTAAAGGTCTACGACCTTTCAATAACAATTGCTGTTGAGTTGCTTCCGGACACTACCTCAATGGAAGGAGAAGTTTGGCTCGCCATAGAACCGGTTCAACCCACCATTTCTTTTAAAATGCTTGTACTTAGTCAGGACTATTGCGATCGACAAATTTCTGGTGGTTTTCCAACTGCTTTGTGTTCTTTGCCTCTTGGGCTTTGGCTCTGGACGATTCTGTTGGGTAATTTTTTTTATATCATCCCAATTGATTATGCCTTTTTATCAAATGACATGTAACTTAACTTTTGATATGATTAAATCTACAGTAATTTCGTTATTATGTTGTTACAACTGGAACGATGCCTCTAATGCTGACCTGTACGTCCATGAGCGTATTGAGCAGAATATTCAGTGGTGGTAAGAAGACCGATTAAATATGGAGACTTGCAAAAATACTCGCTCCGTCCCTAGTTAATTTTGATATTCCATCCTATTGGTAATTTGTTTTCACATATTTTCTGTTCATAATCCTCTGTTTTATTGTATCTTCACATAAACTGTCCAAGGGTCATTTGCAGAAGTTATAGTATTTTGTTTCATGTATTATCTTAAACATGACCTTTGTAAAGGTACTTTAAACTTTAATATCAAAAGAACTATCTGAGGTATGGCTGATTTCAATATCTTTATTGTGACCCTATACTTTAAAACTAGTTCAGTGTGAAGAGTATTTAGAAAAAAACCGAGACCTTTGAAATTAAAAAAAAAATAATGATACATGATAAGCTACGTCGAATTTATCATATTTGATGGTTGGGAAATTTAAAATAACATTAATTATCAGGCACCAAAAAGTGTTTGAATGTAAAAAATGGATATTCAGGTATGTTAATTTTTGCTGAACAAATGAAAAGAATTAAAATAATTACTTTAAAGAATTATAGATGAAGAAAAAAGTCTTTTGAACTGAAGGTATTATATAAAATTTAATTCAAATCATCACAAATAAAGTTAGAAAACATTCGCTGAAATGATATACGGACAGGTATAAATTCAGGTGGTAGGAATATTCAAATTGCAATAATCCAAAAATCAAAAGAGTTTATTTTATTCACACTATGAACACTCGAGAAAAATTGGGACATGCGGTATACTGTTTTTTTTATACTTTGCCCAAGGCAATTGTGAAGATAAGTCAATTGTTTACAGTCTGAAATCCGGTGGTATTTAAACAATAGAATATGAACTCTCCTTTAGAAAAGATAAAAATGTCGATTTCAATGTATAACTCGTTATTAAGACCTGATAAAAGTTACTTATAACAAGAAAATTTATACTCTGTTATGTTTATGTGATGTATCTTGATGTTGACAAATGACATTTAAAAAAAAAAAGATATTTCTTACATATATTTAATGAAAAATGAGATTTTCCGGAATATACCTGATTCCAAAGTGTTTTGGATCTAGCCATTTCTTTACAACGGAAATTTTTAGGAAAAAATATACTTTGCAATTAAATATTTATCGATTCATGTGCAAATTTTGGACTGGGTACATGCAGTGGTTCCGACGAAATAATCTATATAAAACGACCATTTCTACCTGGTAATCGTCTTATTTACATAAACAAAATCGATTTTTACTCACTAAGCACGTGGGGTCTTGAATGGGCTTTAACTGAAGGCACGCCCTTTTCCTTGATTGAACCAATGAAATCTTGTTTTGATGATACCCTTTCCGATTTTGGGTATAAAAGGAAAATGGCGTTGTTTCAAGACGATATAATTTTGCTTAGTTACATAGAATGCGTTTTGGATCTCCGTGTTTCTTATACAAGAATCGTCACTTAATTAACCTATAAGTAAAGTATGTTAGAAAATATATCTGTACATATAATTTTGTCTGGGTACATGCATTTTAACACTCTACAGCAATTGATTTTGACCAGTCTTTCCGTTGAATATTTTCATCACGACAGAAAATTATGCAAGGAATTCGCATATTACCTCTTCTTGGAGGCAAGTTTAATTTCTTTTAAACTACAGAGTAAAGATCTGGGAATTGAATAACGTTTGCACTAAATATTGTATTTGTTTATTTCTTTTGGAATCTTGACATTTTGTCGATTGTTTATTTTCGTCGCCATGCTGTTAATTTGTTCTGAACTAGTTTTGAACACAGAAGAGCTTTTCTAGAAGGGAGATAATTTTATACCACTAGATTTCCCGCTGTTTAAAAAAAGCCAGGAATACAACTATCCACAAAATGCATGTATTGCTAAATCTATAATGTCTATACTAACATAAGGTGTCGGTTAAGAAGGAATTAGTAGCCCATTCTAGACAGAAATACAACTGAACTTGTTAATTCATTTGACTTAAAACAAGTTGTAAACATTCAGTTTTTTTTTTCTGAAATAAGGTGCATATTGAGAATACATCAAGTTATCATAATAAAAACTTTTTGACTTTAGTTGGCAAGCGAAAGGGTCAGTTTCTTGTCCATTTCAATAATTTCAAAATTAAAATGAATGATTCGTAATTCAGGATGAAGTAAATTACATTTTAACACAACAGTTAAGCCATTCAAATAAACATAGCTGACATAGACAATGTACTTGGTAAGATAATCTTTAGTCAAATTTTGTGTGCGTTTCATTAAAAAGTAAATAGAGATCGATTTATTAACATTCGATAATTTTTATTATATGATCACATCGGTATGTGTAATTAAAAAATGCTACATATTTTTGCAGTCTTGCATTTTAAGTTAATGTTTTGTATGGATGCTATGATCCACGAAGTGATAGACTTGGTGTGCTATTTCTCTTCTGTGATCTGACTTTTGATTACATTTACAGTTGTTAAATTACTTTTATATATACCATTAATATATCAATTTGTAAAAACCACATTCTCTTATAAAAATATTAAGAACTTTTTTGCAATTCTCCGATCAGCAATAACAAAGGCATATAATTTCTTCTAACAAATATAATGTCAAAACTGACAGGCAGAAATAATAAATTCTGATCTCCCTAAAAATTTTTTGTTGAAACATTTATTAAATCTTTTTTAAATTATGACTGGGACATTAATAATGTCTGATATCTTAAACCAATTTTCGCCTCATTCCATTTTCTATTTTGAAGTTATTTATCAGCATGTTAGAAGATATTTCAAATGTTCTACAATATGCATCATACCCGATCCTGTATCAAGGATATTACTACACCAGACTATGATTACACGTTTTAATTGTTCTGTCATAATTTTCAATCTGGGATTAATGTGTAAAATGTTAAGATATAATATTTGCAAAATGCATCCATTCCGTTATAAATATGTTATATCAATGCAGCCAAACACTTGTCTAATGTTTTATATGATGATTTCTCGTTGATAGTATAGGATTTATATTTATGTCAACACAAGAATACAGTATTCCATAGTTTTGAGTACTAAAAAGTAATTTATATAATAAAATATACATGCATCTAGTCACCACAAGACTAAATTTACTAAACAAATGTTCAATTAATTCCTCGCTGGCGTCATATTTAGAATATTGCAGCATATTCATAAGATTGAAAGCTCTATTACTTTTCCCAAGATAGAATATGAAATCTGAATTTTGTGTGGAGCAAACTAACACAACATGCCAAAATGATGTTCATTATGGAAATTGCATGATAGCTGACCTGTCGAAAAAATCCATTCACTCAGTGAGCTTCGATTTTGAATTCGTTTTTTAGCTCAGCCGGCTATAGCCAAGTTATGCGTTTGCATCACTTTGAGTCCATCGTCTGTCTGACGTTTCAAAGTCAAATAGCGTTTCGTTGAAGTCGCTGGGTCAATTTGAATGAAACTTGGTCACAATAGTCCTTTGGTAGTCTTCTACTTTAAAACGATTTTCTGAGGATTGCAATTTAACAAATTAACAAGAGGGGCGCCTGTTCGAACTTAATTTAACATTTGACCCTGTGGGAAATACACATTTGGACTTATTGTCCTCTGAAACTACTAAGTCAATCAGAACCAAACTCGTTCACAATAGTCTTTATGTGGTCCTCTGTAAAAAGAGTTTTTTCAGGTTTGTTTTTATTCAAGATTGCCGCCAGTGGTGAATCAAGTTCGAAATTAGGTCTATTAAAAACACATCTCGAGATCTACTCCTGGAAACTTCTTGGCTTGTATGTAGCAAACTTAGTCACACTGGACCCTGGATCATTCAAAGAGTGTGCAGCATAGGTCAAAACCTAAACAGATGGCCGTCAGAAGGGAACATACTTTATTTGACCAAACGGAAAAACATTTCAACAGGTCTTCTTCACTAGTTCTGAAACTACATCATTTCATACTTATAAAGGATAAGTGTGTAGCTATAGTGATGATCAATACATCGGGAAACGAATACCGAAGCAAAAATAATGAAATGGCAAATTCAAAATCAAAAATCCAAAAACAAACAAATTCATATCCAACACGAATTGAGACAGGATAATAAAGATAAACAATTAAACAAAAATGAATAAGAACGTCACAAAACTATAGCACTAGCAATGTGAACTGCTGCAAAAACATGAGGTATCATCAGCTACCCCTGAAGGGTAAGCATGATCTGCTTCATACGTGGCACCCGTCAAAATGCCTGTGAAAAGTCTGGTTTTGTGTCACAGTAGGTATTTTTCAGTCCAGTATACCCAAAGATATCTTTTCTAATATGTCAGATCATTGTGACGACCGTAACACTAGCTCTTATGTAGTGTCGGTGATTTACCATACCCTTGATGCATAAAATCTGTTTACAAACTCACTGTACAAACTACTGGTACGACAATAGCGAATGATTTTTGAAATGCGAACGCCATATGCCGGAGATATGGTAATATTACTGCTCAAAACAGAAAGTTTACTATTGGAAAGTCGAAATTATGCACACTTGTCGTACAGTTTTATTTCACAGACGTCCAGAGTTGTCAATATAGAGGTAAAAGTCTAGGTATTATGCTGATGATGGTGGATTATTTGTCTCATTTGGGTGTTATCCTTAAATTGGGGATTGTTTAATGATAAAACATCATCTTTATATAGCTTAAAGGACTTAGTTAACTTATTGTCTTTTTTTTCTGAACTAGCCCTTGTTTTAACCTAGCCTCATACGAATAAAGAAACAAATCTGCTAAAGGTGATGCACAATATATATGCCTGTTGCCAGTTTGATCTCTTTAAGTTGAAGCTTTTGTATAATTCATACAATCGGAGGCAATTGACTGACAGTCTGTTATATTAGTCCAATTTTCATACGATGAGTTGAAACTTCACGTATATTTTTGATTTTTGCTGATCTTCATCTTGAAATCACCATGTGGTCTTCAACGAACTTTCATCATACCTCACATCAAGTTCAAAATGGCCCTTATCACTTGATGAGCGGAATTTATTGCTAAATGTTGAAAAACGTCACATCCAAGTTCCTACTAATTCAAGGATGTAGGGTCCTCAACAAACATAAAAGAATACTGGCAAAGTGTTCTTAAGATCACTGTCATCTGTCGCCTGTAAAAAGCACTAGTGTCACTAGCTAGAGGAAATTACAACATACAGTACTCCCTCGTTATATCGCTCCTATTTAATGGCGGTCCCTCACTTATAGCCAACCCTTTTCAACATAGATATATAGACAAACTCAGGCCACTCATCAAGTCGATTGGTAGTAAACTTGGCATTCTAAAATATTGAGATGTGGGCACTATAAACAGGTGACCAGAATTACATTTGAAAATTACAAAAAAATAATAAATAAAGAAAAAAAAATAAAATAAAATACCGCGATAGTATATACATATGAGAGTTCTCTCAAGAACAAGTCCACCATAACTGAAATATATAGTGAGCATAATTTCTCTCAGGGGTAATCTTTTCATGGACCCCAAAATGCAGGGGAGGCAAACTCCAGTCTTAAATAAACAATGAAAGGATATAGAGTGAATGCACGTGAACAGAGTCTCGACAAATACATGAACAGAGTCTCGACAAATACATGATAAAACCATAACTAAAACAACGCCTTCATTGTTGTTCATCAATTTTATGTCATCATGAGGCCTTTAACAAAGAGCTTCAACGAAGAGCTCTGCTTCATCCTCACAGCAAGTTCAAGACGGGTATGAAGTACATAATGGGACAGAAATACGTTTACAGATGTTGAAATCTATCTACGTGACTGCAATGGAGTATTTGTCACATATGTAATGACAAGTAAAATATTGCTACTTGGTGTAAGAATTATTTTAAGCTTCCGTACATTTTACACTTTTTAGCATTACTGTCCGACATTGAGACAGGGATTATAAAAGTAAAGATAAATCATGGAGTCGGATAATTTGTTAAAGTGCCTTCTAAGATTTCTCTCAAGTAGGATTTCCCAGAAGGATCAATGATCATAAATGAGATGAGCATTGGCGAAACGAGACGATATACATCTTGTAGAATGCCAATATTTTATCCCATTCGTTATCTTCACACGGAATGCGTTTACAGACATACTCAAATGAATGCACATTTAAACCAGTTGAACATATTTGTGTTAATTTGTTCAAAAAATGGGATTGAAAACTTTTTGGAATATCTTTTTATAGCTATAACGTGTTCTAATAAATATTTGTTCTTGACATTTGAATGATTTAAGTCAAATCATTTTCTGCGCTAAAGATATAATGAGATTATCCTAAGGATTGAGGATTTTAACAGCCAATAATATATTTTCTGATTTAAAACAGAAAGATCCAAAATTGTTTCTTAGAAGAAGCATTACAATTTATGAAAATACAATAAGACCTGAACCATGCGTTTGAAAAGTTGAAATTCACCGTAATCTCGAAAAGACCAATTCTACTTCTACTTTTACTTAGCAACCATATTCAATAAAAACATTGAGATGTAACTCCTTGAAACACATGTACTCCATAACGAAATTTACTGTTCATTATGAAACTTCGGTATTTTTGTAGTTATATAGCTTAAAAAAACAATTTCTAGTTTTGTAGATTTTTCGAACTTTTAATTATCCCTACCAATCATAGATTTTAAATAATTTCAGTTAAAACAAACATTTTCTATAATTCGATTGCAAACATGCATATTTGTTTGTATTCAGAAACTGACTTTCACTGTCATTGATGATCTAAAATTATACTCTTTTCAATTAACTATATTTCTATTAGCGCTTATTAGATGTATTTGTCTAACCTACGCAAATTTACGGCTGATTGTATAGTACATTTTTTTGTATTGTGAAATATATTTATAATTGGCATCAAAGAACAGGAACTGCTCTTAAATTATTTACTTTCAAAAACAATTTATAGTTATAGTGTTAAGGGTACTGCATATACGCACATACATCACATCCAAACTAGTATTTATGACAGTTCCAAGTCAGAACCATTGCGTTTATCATTTTTTTAGGCGGATTTCCACCTATTTTGTCTTTTTTCCTTTGGATTTCCACTTCTGTTCGTAATTTTGTTATTTTTGATAGAAAAGTTACAATAGATTTTGTTGGTTTGATATTTATTTTGTTCTTCTGTTCGTTCATCCATTAACACGTGTTCATTCATCTATAAACACGCCGTTCTGTAACTGCTTACAAAACTTTGCATACTACTTAAGCATTTGTTTAATAGTAACGTTACCATCAGTTCCGTTTGTTCGGTGATTTGTTTTGTTTCATTCGTCAGTCCACACGCAGAAGGCTTAGGAAGCTTTTCTTGAAACTTAGCAAAATTGTTGTGTAATAGAAGAATGCTCCGTTTTGTTTTATTTTTTTTTTGTTTGCATAATTTTCGTTCAAGAATTTCCAAACAGGAGTGAATTTGCATTCCATTTACATGATGAAGACGTGTCAGCGAAATAAATGTTCGTATTATTGAGGGTAAAATAAATCAATTGACACATGCCTCTCAATCCACTATATTAAGAAGTATAAATTATTTTGAAAGTTGTTGAGATCCTTATTCCACAACCATTATGTATCCTTATTACTCATGATAAATTGAATTATTGTTTTTATGACATTACTTGTATGATGTGATTGGTTCATTTGACGTCACATGACGTTCTGTAAAATATCCTATTAACCCTATATTTGGAAACGTCAGGTTTACAACATTTTTTTTGCAAATAAACCAAACGTTACATTCTTATTTAAACAAGGATAATGAAATAAAATGATAAAAAATATATAGCATGGCAAGATCGATCAATACATGTACATGAATTTATAGACCTAGTTAGAGTATATCGGACTCGGACTTCGTCCTCAGTCAATATGTTCTAGGCAGGTCTATAAATCCATGTACTGACCTCATCGCCATACTATATATTTGTATATTGAATGGTAAAGACTGGAAGCATATAAGAGGTCCTGTAGAACATTATTTTCAGAATTATAAGGTATATTGATTTCTCAATCATTGATTGATTGAAATCTGTAGTGCAGGTGCTCCACTCCCATCATTTTTTAAATATAGTTTCTACAACGAGAACTAAGTTGATTACGAAATTTCTCACATCGAGTTAAATAAATTTTGCAAATGTTTGAAAACGAGGCTTGCCGAGTTTTTAAACATTTCAAAATTTATTTAACAAGATGTGAGAAATTTCATAATTACGTGTTTAAGTTGTAGAAAATATTTCTCTAATGACATAATGTAAAACACCGAGGATTATGTTCCGAATAGATTTGGAAGGGAAATTTCACGCGAGTTGTTCTCTCACTAGAGACAAGAAATATTTTTATCACACCGGTCAGGCGTTGATTAAATTTGCTAGAAAATAGAGAAAAATATAGAATACCCATGGCAAAGGTAACTTTATACATGATTTTGAACTAGAGAAACGGGTTATTTAGTTGGATCAGACAGTTTTCATTTCCAAAATGCATTTATTCAATTTTCTTCCGAATGGGAATAAACTGTATTTATTATTATTATTATTTTTAATTTCTTTAAAAACACTTTCACTGCTTTTGTAAGTCAACAAAATTAATTTTAAGTAAAGTTTCAAATCTTTTGAAAAAGACTTCCATCCTAAATCTTGCTTATTTGTATATTAACAGTGAAAGGAACTGGAGTAAATGCACATGGGACAAAGTCCCTATCAATACATGGTAGAGAATAGCTTTAATTGTCGTCCTTCATGTTGAAATCACCATGAAGACTTCAATAATAAGCTTTTCTCATAGCTCATGGTAAGATTAAGACGGCCTCTAGCGACGGTTTGAGCGGATTCCATTACAAATTGTAGGACAATGCCACATCCATGGCTTATTAAGCCCATTTAGCCAACTGGTGAAGCGCTCTTACAATCAATGTCATCCGTTGCCCGACAAAAGCAATAAGGTTCTAAACTAGTGGACAGTTACAACATATAGACAAACACAGGACACTCAATAAGTGGATTGTAAGAAAAAAATTTGGCATTTTAAAATAGTGAGATGATGGCACTATAAACAGGCAGTCAGTATAACATCTGGAAATTACATGAAAATAAAAATAAATGGATAAATAAAAAAAAAAAATAAAATGTCATAACTTGAAAGTAGGATTAAATATCCATACTAGAAATTTTCTCAAGAACAAGTACATCATAACTGAAATAAATAGAGAGCATACATCTCTCGCATGGGGACTCCACGCCGCGGGAGAGACAAATCCCAGTTTGTAAATAAACAATGAAAGTATAATGAGTACTGCACATGAGATATGGTATGATATGGTTAACAATGCTTTTATTGTCGTTCTTTGTCTAAAAATTTTCATGCTGACTTTCGGTATTTTATAATTGCACCATAACAAAAACAATAACGAATTAAGTGTTCCATATCTTGTAACACAAAGAAAAATGACTTTGATCTGAAAACTTCATATAATAATAATATTGGCAACAAAGGTGATAACTTATTTATCTCGTAACAAGGCGATCCTAGGACTAAACAACCAATATGATTCCAATACATATGAAATATTTAATTAAATGGTAGTTTGTTTCGAGGGAAGTACCCAATTATTCACAATCATAACTATTATTCACTTTCGTCGCCATCGTGTATATAGACACTGACGTTCGTTTCCATTAGCCAAAGTGTATAACATTAATTTCTGATACCAAAAGTGAGTTAACTCGTTCAGCACTATTGATTCCTTTTAAACATCATTTTATTAGCACTTTTGTGTCAAACAGCCTTCTTCTGATATTTTATACTACGTTTCAAAACGCCTCCCTGTATCAACAATTAGATCGTTTATTTGGAAAAAATTGTCAAAAGACATTTGCGTCAAGGAAGTCCCTTTGATTAATTTTTACGATAGAATCACTACAGCCACTTTTCTCCTTATTAAACAATCATTGATGTGCAAAATATCTGTTACTAATTGTATAATGTTAATTTCACTCTGAAATTGACAATTACAGGATTGTAATCAAAATGCAAATGATGACATCCAAATAAGATCGTTCATAACACTTTTACAATGATTAATGTGTACGATTACTATGCTTCATTACGTTAAACACTGATATAAAAATCAGTTTTATCTATTAATTTGACTTCATCAAAATATCTTCCACAAGTACTCATCCGAAATTACCCTTAAAACGGTCATTGTTATTTTAAGAGTACATGATACCTTCAAACTCAAAATATTATAGTGAATTAATAAATAATGAGTTAAGCGCCAAACGCAACATTTCATTGTTATTATTTTCAATTTTAATTTATTCTGCAGGCCCATGAGAAAAATCCCAAATACGTTTATTTTTCATCACCGGATATCTCCTTTAAAAAGTGGGTTTTGACACTTTTTTCAATTTTCGCCTATTTCTATGCTACATTAAAACTGATTCTCCATTAGAGGAGATGGATGAGGATGGATGAGGATGGGGATCAAGCTCACAAAAACAAAGTCTATGTTTTCTATTTAAACATTCAGGATCTAATTATTTAATTACATAAACTGTTCTTGCATTTTTCAGATTTATTTGTTACAAACCATGAGCATTTTGATAATTTTCAAAGTGATATTTATGTTCAGAAGTTCAACATTTTTGCATTTTTCTAGTAAAAACCAAAGAGTTTGGAGAAATTTGTCATGGTATAAAGAAGACAATAATATTTTTTATATATACACAAGCATTGTACAACTAACAAAAACATTCAGTGTTTCAAGAAACCAAACTCATCATAATTCTTAAAATAATATCAAAGAAATTATATACTGAAGATTTTGTTCTCGGCCAAAACCAAGCACGAAATGAAGAACCCGTCTTTTCAGCGAGACAACAATTTCATCTAAAAATATGCTGACAATGTAAATATACCTTTTCGAATTTCACATTTACAATTTAAATGCAAAGACTACTTACAATAATACCAAGAATTACCTACTGAAAACAGGACGAATTACACCCAAGTCCGGATTACCGTGACGTGATAGACTAGCACGCATGTAAGCAAATTGTCAAATTATCTATTGGTCATAATGAGTCTTTGTTGTATTGTCAAATCTTTTCACAAACCATCAGTCACACTTGACAAATGTAAAATCCTCATGTTTGTACCAACATATCCAATCACATGAATTAAGTGAACAAAGATTTCGTAATTAATCTGATCGGATTAGTAGATGCAAACATGAGGATTATAAATTACGTTTTGACTATTGTTCATTACTAAATTATTTATCAATTTGGATATTAGGTCCTCTTTTATACTTAATTTTTGTCTTGGTTTTCAATTTTTTTCATTAAAGCGGGGACTTTATACAGCGCCCTGATGAAAGTGCTGCTTATAATTAAGGTGACTCCTTGAAACAGAAATAACAGTACCTAAGATAAATGAAAAAATGAAAAACACACGAAGCCAAAAAAAAAAAATAAAAATAAAAACACACACACAAAACAAAGCCTAAAAAAAGAAAAAAATATAACAAAAGTAAAAAAAACACACACATTTACGACATGCTGTATCTTAATAATCCGAAATTATTAACATTCGATTCCCTAGGTGATAATGAAAAAAGACACCTCCTAGAGTATGGAATGTGCAATTCACATCTGAAAAGTTAATGCCATGCATTCACTTCATACTGTGGAACATATATTTTCCTTCGTCTTTAGTCTTTCGTTTTTATGCAATTGTCTCTAGGCTTGAATTTAAGCACATATCTTGCAATTTGTTCCCTCAGTATTCTACTACGGTGTTTAGTGCATTTTGTTTAAATGACAGCTGATAAGCATACAAATGCGTAATCATATATACATGAACCTTAATTTATTTTCGTACCTTAATTGTTTATTTTTCATGGGACTATAATGGAATTTGATCTCCATATTCATTTGATTTATAAACTTTCAGAAATGCTTCGACTTATTGTGCTTAGCTCCTACATTCTCTGACATATAAAATGACAGAAAAATTCAAGTTTCTATCTTGACTTCAAAATATCATCTCGAAATATCAAGTTACTATCCTGAAAAAAAATCAAGATAAAAAAAAACAACGTCCTAATAAGCTTCCATATAATATATGTAAGTGATTAGTAAAAGAAATGGCGTCTTTAATCACTTAATTGTTTAAATGATTTGATTATTTGATACAAACACGAGGATTATAAATTTGTCAAGTGTGACTGATGGTTACAATACAACAAAGACTCATTATGACCAATCAGTAAGTTGGGTAGATGGTTTGACAATTTGCTTACATGCTTGCTAGTCTATCAATGTCACGGTAATCCGGAATTGAGTGTAAGTAAATACCGCTGACAGGTCAGTAGTCGTCCGCCTGTTTAAATTTGCGATTGATGGTCTACTTAGTATTATCTACTTTTTGCAAAATTTTAAATTATCATTTCACCAACTACAAAAGTCCAGGACGCAAATCTACTAGATTTATGGGTATTTTGCTAATTAGATCGAGATGTGGTATGATTATTTAGGAGTATAAATAGTGTGAAAAAGGATATTAAGAAAAGGGACATTATCGGATAGAAATGTTTTGTATAGATATCAAGATGAAAATTTCTTAGGAAAGCAAAATTGGTAAACCTAATTTTTATTTATATTTTTGTTTATGGTTAGCTTGTAATAAGACTTTTGCTCGGGCAACGGATTAAAGCGATTGCAAGGACACTTTACTCGTTAATTTATTATTTGTTGACGATCCCACTTCCACTAGGGTAACAACGGTGGTTGACATCAACTAATTTACCATGCATTTGTAGAGACTTTGTTTCGTGTGCACTTACTCCATATTGTAAGATTGAAAGAATACAATGGTCATGTTATTCACTGGAAATATATAAAAAGATAGCATATAAAGCTTTAAAAGTAGAAAAAAAATTCAAATCAATTTATATATATATATTGTAACAAAACATAAAGAAGCGATATATGGCGGGTGGGGAGCAGGGGAGTGACCTTGATATGGTTTTTGTCGGGAGTGCCGCTTGAGTGCACGCTAGGGGCCTTCTTCGTCTCGCTTGAGGGGCCGAATGTTGTTCACCTCTGGTTGAAGACCTTCAGTCGACATCGAGATGTAGACAGGAATGGAAGCCCTGTCCTTGATGGACTGGATTTTTCTATGTATCGTGTGCGTTTTTGTCACATGTACATTGGCTCCATATCCTTTCATTTTTCCTAATTGATGCCATCAAATTAATTCATAGTAATAGTCCTTTCGATGCCTTATTTTATAGTAGACTATACGCAGTAATACTTTTTATAGGAAATAATTGAATTGTGTGTCAATAAGAGAAAGTACTTGAATGGCACACCATTTCGCTGAACAAAAAGGTCCTACACCACTGAATATACATGTACATATACTATATGACATTTTCTCTTATGATGTGGCAGCAATATCTATTTCTTACACGATAAGATAATTTTTCGTATCACTTAGTGATAACTGTTATGCTATCATTTCATTGGCCTTTCATACGATTAGATAACTTTTCAGCCGTATTTTCATTGGTTGTTATAGAGGTCACACATCAGGTCAAACTAACGTCATGGCAATTCTTTTTTAAATTCCGTGCTCATTGCATTATGTCGTCTGCATTATTTTTTATTTCATCGGCAAAGAAGAAGAAATGAAAAATGAGCTTCGTGTGTACACACCTATTAATTCATTCTTCATTCTCCCAAAACAGTTGAATATATTTTGGCCACTTGAAATATTTTATTTTATTAAATAAGTTTAATTTCCGTACTGTGTTCTGTGTTGATGTTATGATGTAATGTGTATTGGGATCATTGACGCGTGGAAATTGACATCAGAATCAGTTACCACAGATACAGAGAGATTTACACCTTCATTTAATTACAAATTATTCGTAACATTTTCACTCAAATGACAAGCAGAAATTAATTTTATTACTGTACAGATGTTTAAAACTGTAATAACAATTCAACCGAGCTTTCACCCAGGTTTGTCACCAGCAAGGAATCATGTACCTGTCATTGTGTATAATGCAACATAGTTCCTACATCTACAACACTTATCGTTGTTAATAGTTTCTACTTTATATACGGGAAAAATTTATTGTTAGACTTTACATTCATTATAAGGATAAGTTTAAAGTACATATTCAATCTTCAACGTATTCACAAACACAACTAAATTCTCCCAACCTAACATAATTGGGAGAACACGACAGAATGGTTTATCATAAGAGAAATGGGTTTCACAACTCGTGATGCTTGTATATCGCTTGCTATCAAATCTCGCTATTTAATTGCAAATTATAATTAACTCGCTGAAGCTCAGCTCGTTAATTATTATTGTGTAATTAAATAGCTCGATTTGATAACAAGCCATATACAAGCCTCAATCATAATGAAACCTATAATTATTTTATATTTATAACTAAGAATTCGGTTTTTGCAAAACATATTAAGATGATTAGAAACTTATTAAACATAGCAAATATGTAAGCATAAATTTATCCATTCCATTCATTGAATTGCAGTTGGAGTTAACATATGTGTTATGGTCTCATGTTCATTTACTCCATATCCTTTCGTGAAATATGTAATTTAGTATATCATCTGTTTAATGTTGACGATGCATACAAGTATTTATTGCAATGTGAAGTTGTAGATCTGCACCGACATAATCAATTTTAAACCAACTAGAAATCAAAGTTACCTGTAAATTAAAACGAAATAATGCTGTAAAAGTTTCATTCAATGTCGGTAAAAGTAAAACAATACAGGTGACAGGTTAGAGCAGTCAGGCTTCTATGACAGGTTACAGTAGTAAGGGCTCTATGACCAGAACAGGTCAAAGCAGTCAGGGCTCTACGAAAAGAACAAGCCAAAGCAGTCAGGAAACTATGACTAGAACAGGTCAGAGCAGTCAGGGCTGTAGAACAGTTCTAAAGTTAACTTAGAATAGTTTTTTTACTGCTCTATAACTGGTCTAATTTTCATTGAAAACGGTCCTAAAATAACTTAGAGGAGCTTTTATGACTTGTTCAATTTAACTATTGAGAAGTTATGTCTGCACCCTACTGTACCAATGCTTTCCGCTCAGTCCGGTGCCAGGAGCCGTCTTCAACTAAGAGCTTATGAGCAAAGCGCAGTTTTGATCGCTTATGTTAACTTCAAAATTAAGAACTACAATAAAAGCGTTGTTTCTTTGCCTGGGTTTTACCATGAACTTGTAAAGACTTTGTCTCGTGTGCTTTTTCTCCATATCTTTTCCTTGTTTATTTACTAGTATTTCTTATATAATATGAAACCTTTGCAGGATTGAATAAATACAATAATGAAGTTATTGTATTTTTTCAATTACGGTTATCAATGATGGTCATAATCCTTTTGATACCTTATCTTATAATAGAATATATACAATAATAGTTTTAATAGAGAGCTGTCTTGAACTGTGAGCTTATGAGCAAAGCTCATTTTTGATCGCTTGTGGGGACTTCAAGATAAAGAACAACAATAAAAGCAGTGTTCCTTAATTTGCTTGGTTTTTACCATGAACTTGTAAAGATTTTGTCTCGTGTGCTTTTTCTCCATATCTTTTCCTTGTTTATTTACTAGTATTTCTTAATATTATGAAACCTTTGCAAGATTGAAAAAATACAATAATGAAATTATTGTATTTTTTCAATCACGTTTATTAATGTACATAATCCTTATTTTATAGTAGAATTTACACGATAATAATTTTAATAGAGAATATTATATTGAATATCAATGAGAAAAAAAATGCTCAGATGACACGCCATTTCAATGAACAAAAGGTCCTATTCCACTGAATTTACATTTACAATAGGATCCTAACTTATTTTGTTTTTACAACTAAGAATTATTTTTTGCAAAACAAACAGGCCGATACAAAGATGATTAGGAACATATAACTAAACAAAACAAGAATGTAAGCTTAAATTGATTCATTCTTGTAATTTAGTATATAATCGGTGCTTAATATTGACAATACATACAAGTATTTATGGTACAAGTGAAGTTATAGTTTTCATCAGCATAAACAGCTTTAAAGCAATAAGAATGAAAGTTAACAGTAAATTATACCAAAGTAATGCCTTGGTGCGGATTCAACCTGCTCATAGTGATTACGTGTATTCAAAGTCACGTTTACTATTGTTCACTTAGTTTAACACAGATCTGTCTGGACGTTTATTGAACACATGTTTGCACTTGCATATCCTGATACATTCTACAGATGGACTTAAACATGCTATCTCACATTAATTTTTAACATTTGAACCCAACTGCCGTTGAACTTGTCTTCTTTATTTGTCATTTATAGAACAAACACAATTTTGTACTACGTCTGACTATTTATGTTTAAACAATAGCAAAATGATATCGATAAATTCTGAAGACGATAATTTCAACAATTTATGTCTCTAAATGAATATAGAACCAAGACATTAACGAACAAAAATAAATATAGCTGGAGCAAGGCAGAAAAAACCAAAAAACTTACGATTCATATTTCGTGTGGGCTTCCCTGCTGAAGATTCACTTATAATACTTATATTCTACCAACCCGAAAGAAGCATTTATTGCAGTATTTTACCAAACCTGGCGGTGCTTAAAGTCAGATGAACAGTGTCAATCCCCATTCAATCGATGAAGAAAAAAATAATTAATTAATTAGAAGAATAATTAAAATATAAAATAAAAATAAGCAATATTTAATGATGATGCAATAACAAAATTATAATGTAGACAATTCTCAAAAACGCCAAATGAACTAAAAGTGATTTTACGATGAAAACAAATTTTATGCTTATATACATATTTTGACCCAACTAGATATACCGCATAAATTATATGTTGTACATAATGTAATCTTCTTATTCAGATTTAGCCGAGTTGTCTGCAGAGAAGACTTTGATCAAGAAACTCTTACATGAATACAAGGAACGAGGGGTTATGGGTAGACCTGTTGAACGTCAGAGTGATAATATGATGGTACAATATGGACTAAGTCTTATACAGATTTTAGACTTAGACGAGAGGAATCAAGTTTTAAAGACAAATGTGTGGGCCACATACGTAAGTCAAATTTATCAAATGAGAAAGTGGCGAAGTCATTCCGCTCAAACACTCAGAAAAATAAATACAAAACAACGGCAGTAGAATGTCGAAGGATCAGAGGAGTGGCATTTACAAAAACCGAAGTTTATAGACATGACAAAAACTAGAACACAGAAAAAATGATGTTAGGCGTTTACAAAGCACAGGAATAAAAACACAACATTTAAAATCAGGGCACAGCGTGAGCACCACTGGAACTGAGAGCGACAGCAGGTACTCCGGAAGGTTAAGCATGTCCTGCTCTGTTGTACAAATGTACAAATTATCGACACAGAAGACTATTTATTACCTTAGTTCTTAGGGTCGTCTTTTTATTTCCGTCTATTGTGGCTGTCTCATGTCCTTGTTTTTCTCTGTTACGGTTTTTGCCATGTCTTTGGACTTCGATTTTTGTAATCATCACTTCCTTTGTTCCTTCGGTATTCTACTGCCGTTGTTTTTTCATTAGATATTTTCCGAATTATTCAGCCAGAACATAATCACATGATCCTATGTAAAGCGTTAGGTTGCCCATGATTGCATGGTATATACTGCATTTTATTAAAAATATATCAAAATATTGTTTTTCGTTCCTGATACAAAAAACGTCATGTAAAGCTTCCAGTGTTGTATTTGTAGACCCAGGGTAGCCCAAAATTTTTCCACACAATCAATTTTCCTTAAATTTGGAGTAGGAAACTTTCACCGTAAGATTTTTTTTTGTCTAAATAGTTTACAGAAACACCCCTATCTCAGGAGTCTTAAATTCTCTTCAGTAATTACCGTGAAGCATATACTACTGTACTGTAGATGTATAAGAATTTGCAGTAAACACAATAAATTGCGGAACTCCTTCATAGACACTTGTGTATCTAAATATGTGAGAATAATGATCATAAGCAAGCATTAAGTGTTGATTTGCGGTAAAAAGAAAATATGTTTTCAAAACATTGCTGAAAACATATCTTCATTCAATTTCTTCTAGTTGAAAATCCTGACAGTCAAATTTCCCAATTTTTTTTTTAAAAATAAGAAATTAAAGGTCCTCTACACATGTGACTTATATCAAAAATTTTATAAAAATTCACGGTATTGTTTTTTTTTACAATGTTGGGAAAACTGCTTAAAAATCTTAAAATTCCTTAATTCTGGGTGTCAAGCAGGAATAATTGCCCCCTTTCCAAAAATCAGACTTTCATTTATCATAATATTTTAAGATGCCATTAAAGACCTACATATTTTTATTTAGGTACTTTGAATTATTTTATGAAAGGAATGCTGTTTCATGATAACATGAATTTATAATAAAATATGCTAAATCTTTTGTCTTATTCATACCAATCAAAACAAGCAATTTGTAGAAAAGGGAGTTACCTCCCCCTACCCCAGGTCCACCACCTTAATCTAATAATATGATAGATTAATTGCCATGTTTGGCTAGAAATATACTAAACAAGAAATTTATGTTTGTTTGCTTCAACTTCTTGTTATTATCCACTTCAGATATGCAATCAAAAATTAATCTGTATGAAAAACAATTACGGAACTGTATGCAAGAATATTTAAATATTTAAATACTTAGAAAATTTCAATTTTAGGATAGCCCAAAGGAATATATGTTCAAAACTACATTTAATGCAAAAGTGTTTCAATTAATTAAACAATGAAAGGTTAATTAACAAATGTTTATCAATTCAATTAATATTCAATTAATATTATAACAATTGTTGCCTTTGTGATACCTTCCCTGTCTCTCCGGTCGATATAACATCGTACAGAAACTAAATTCACATTAACTTCGGTATTTAGTCACAGACCTATACAAATACTATAATTGTATAATACATAACACTTTAGAGTCTTTAAGAGAAATGAATTTCACGCGAGAAAGGTTCATACTTCAAATCAAAGTACTGAAGTACTGTTTAGTCGGATTTACGCTTTAATTTCGAAAAAAGATAATCTTAAAATTATTTACGGTCAAAAAAGACTAAATAGAAAATGTTGAAGGTATAGAAGATGAAGAAAAATAAAAGCGTTGTTGCATTTGGTCAATTTTACCATGTATCTGTAGGAATTTTGTCTCCTGTACATTCAGTCGTTGACAATATCCATTATTTTTTCTTGAAGTGTGGAGTTCTTATAAAGATCTCCATTAATTGAGTTGTATGCTCTCTTGTTTTCTTTAGTTAAAATTTTCAAAATTTTTCATTTTGGCTTTCATATTTTCTTTAAAAGATCAAACTTTTTTCACCATCCGTAGTTATAATGCACTCATCTCCCCATTTTATTTGACAAGTCATCTTATAACCAACCCATGACTATCCTGTGGTCGTGGTCGTGTGTATTTCGAATTGTCTTTTGGCCCCTCTTTCGGGCAATGGATGACAGTTTTTTAGAGTACTTTGCCTGATATCCTATGTCTGATCCCGCATCCATTGATGTTGACAAACTTGGACGTAGCGTTGTTCGACGTCCATCAAGTGAATTCTGCCCAAGCCAATTCAACTAGTGCTAGGGTCCGTCTCCAATGTACTATTAGATATTAGTGTTTTCTCATTGTTGAAAGCCTCATATATTTTTGCGTCTAGCAAATGGATATGACAAACGCACATCTCTTGGTAGTGGTTTAGTTAGTACTCTAGTTTATTGCAAGGCTATATTCTTTACCGTTGAAAGCTGCCCAGTGTCTAGTGTCGGTCAAACTGGTTGATTATAGTACATCGACAAATATCATTGATAATACGGGGAATATATATGGAATATAGGACATTTTGTTTTTGATACGGACTTTATCACGGCCAGTATCAAGTGAGCCCG
>MJUU01020759.1:89427-105052 GCA_002080025.1 Modiolus philippinarum
CGTATGAACAAGACATATAGTACAAAACGTGACGTCAGCTTAGCAACCCGCACGTGACGCCTTCACAGTGACCTAATAATTTCGTGATAATGTCCAGTTCGGTGATACTGGAATAATCAGTGTGCTAAAGAAATGACGTATGTTCTGTTTTAGCTAATATAAGTAAGCATGAACATAAATAGATGATAAAACGGGGAATATAATTTTTATCTAGCGCTTCCATAAAAATGTGTTTGGTATGTTATTGAAAATGGATAAAAGAAGTAAGTCACATGTAAATGCCGTATCTTGACCATATTATGATTCCGAAGTAATAAGGGAACATCTAACATAACTGTCGAAATTTGGCAAAAAACCCATAATTTTCACATCGCCTCTTGGTTGCATTAATAAGACTTCAAATTTATGCGTATCGTATTTTTTGCGAAAAGAGAGAAAAAATTCAGCGTTTACTAATGACTAAATACCGAAGTTGCTGTGAATTTGAATTCTGCGTATTACTAATTGATATGTTTAAATTCTACAGCTATACTCAATTCGAGCTGACATTTTTTTGCATTTGCATTGATCCCTTAAACATGTTAAAGGCCGTATATCAATATACGTCCCTACATGATCATTTGTCAGTATCACCAATACTTTATAAATCTGAACAAAAATATGTCAAAAGACAGTGAAATACACCGGCGGATCCAACCTACGAAAAGGGGAGATCCAATGAGGTTCCAGTCAGATTCTGCACGAAATTAAAAAAAAATCGAGAAAAGTGGGAGGTATCCCAACCCCGAACTCATCTCTTAATCCGCCAATGAAAACATGATAATTGTTCATCCTTTGTCTCTGAGAGGGTACTTAAAACAAAAATATATTTTATATTGGCAATTTAATATTGTTTTCAGTATCGATAAAAGAGCTATACTTTATCATTTTTGAACAATTCTTAATCAAATAAGCACTACGTGCAAACGACGCTTACTAAATAAGAGAGAATTCTAAATCCTCGGTTTATTATTTTTATTTATATATTTTTTCAATCGGATACTGAATTATTAGAGTTATTTATTTATTTATTTATTTATTTTGCATCTTTTAAATTCAGAAACATAACAAATATTCAGGTCACAGGTAATTGATTATTATTTCTACAACTACGGTAATATGCGAAGTTGTTTATAATTAACTTGTCACGTGACACAATGTCAACTGCTAAAATATTCCCTCGACAATTCTATTTTAATTATGCTTAAACCTTAATACATTTATATGTTATATTTCTTATGCAGTTTACAATAATGTTAAAGAAGAAATTGGCAATGAATTTGGCCACAAAAAGTTGATTTTTGATCTCGAAGTGCATATTCATACCCGGGATTTTTCTGAAGAAAGCGACAGCATAAGAAGGATTTACGTACCGTAAATCCTCGTAATAAAAAGGCATAAAAGGGATAAGAGATATATGTACATGTAAACCAATGTCGTCTACTTCATGTGCGTTGTTTGTATATAAGCTAAGGAAAAACAGTGTTCATTTTTTTCTTTTCTTTTTTTATCATTATTTGACAGTTGCGTGAATATGGCTTGACATATGAATGGGTATAGAGTACAAAAGACAAAATTTCAAAGATTACAAGGATAAAAATAATGTTTCACATTGCTTTATTCTACGCGTATTTACAGACACGCTTTACCATATATTACCCATGTAAGATGGAAGGTGGTTGAAACTTTACATCAACATAAAAAACAGTTATGAGAATATTATGAATTAAAAAAAAGACAGAGAGCTTTGATCGATTTATTAATGAAATTGTAAATATTTACATTGTACAATTTATGGAAATACTAATTTTTTTATGTTAAATAAATACAGCATTGCAATTCATATTAGATCCATTATCCACCGTTGGTCATTATCAGTCTTCGAGCCGTCGGCTCTTGGGCTGAAAATGAGTCTGCTATCGAAAATGACATTATATAATCTATAAACATGTAAAACAATACACACCAGAAACTATAAAATGTCCAGACTTCTATGGAAAGTCAGTATGATATTACCAATTTGGTGTTGTTTTTCGTCTTCTACTTTGATATTGTTGTATTCATTGTAATTCCATAACAAATAAATGCAAAGTTTCATTAAATCCAACAATGTCTATAACTCGGAGAACATAATAATACTTCATATTTACTGCAGATACTTTTACAAACTATATATAAAATATGATATATAATCTTTATTTACAGATATCGTTTGTTCAATTACATTCGAGTTGTATCCAAAATTTTATTTAGCTTTATCTATCATTATATTAATACTAGTTGACAGTACAGCTATTCATCTACATGTGTAGTACATGTCTCACATAAAGTTTTTTTGGATAGGTCATTAAGGTTGATCGACACTGATACAGGGCACATTCGATTGGATTGTTTGAGAAACACGAGTCGAATGTGGAATTGACTTGATTTTCAAGCCGGAATATTCCCTTATTGGCCTCTTCATTATGACGTCATAATTGATTGGCATACACTTTCCCGCGAATTAGCTCCCCTTACCCGTAAATATTGTCTTTTTCGTTTACTGTACAATATATCTCTTAAGCAAACGGTGACACATTGATTTTTTAGCTCATCACATAGCTGAAGTGTATATCTCTGAAATATAAAAAAAAATTTAAAAAATCTATCTGGTAATTATTTCGTTTGAAAGCTAAATAATAAGCAAGCTCTCATAGTTTCCTATATTCTTTGTAAATATTGCTGAAAAAAATAATGAATTTAACCTGATTTTCAAAGCCTGATATCAGGAAATGATGAGCGGTGACATACCATTTTTATATTAATTTTGGAACAAATGAGTTAAGACCTACAAAATATCTTAAAATAAAAAGATTCTGTCCGATATTGTCATTAGGCTCGAAGTACCTTAAAGCTTTTCTTAGTTAACTAAGAACGAGTATCAAATATGCTCTAGCACTGCTGTTACCCCAAAATCTATTATTGTGTTATTAAGAAAAAAAAACGTTCAATGAACTACTAAGTATATGTTGCTACTAGAAAATTAAAAACTATAATACTATTCGTGTGCATTTATCAGCTCTTTTTCAATCAAATTAATTAGATTGTCAAGTTTTTGTCCTCTTTCAGTATTACCATTTTAAAGGCGATCAAACCAGGTGCAATAAGAGAAATACCTTTTTTACCGATCAGCATAAAAAAATGGGTTATGTTGTTTGTTTCACGTGGTCTTAAATCAATTGAAAAAACAAAACCCTTAAATGTATCTCACGATAAATGACATTTCTCTACCATCAATGCTAATATTTTGAAAGATTCCAAAACCTGTAAACTAATTGTCTCTGGTATATTGAAATGTTTATCCCAATTGAAGCAGTAGAATTTTCATTTCATGATTTGCTTAGAAATAACAAAATACCGAAGTTACTGTGAATTTAGATTGTTTAGTCGACTAGGTGATTTTTTTCAACATTTGTTCTTTCATCAATACCTTAGCAATATAAGCCAATATATCTTGATGTGACACGAGATATAAAATGGATTAAAATGCGCTTAATATTTACATTTGGCAAACTTGATCATATGCTGACTTGACAAGAAATTTCTTACCACCAAAAGTATAACAAAAATTTTGACATGAAATGGATCGGTTTGATTGTCAGTACGATGCATGATGGTCCAGTGACCAAGTAAGGAACTGTGCTGGAATGTAAACGTAAAGTATATAAAAATGAGCACTTATATACCTTCAAGGCACAGTTATCACTACACCTTGTCTCACTCCTTACGAAATTAACTAGACCATTTTTAGGTTATATCTAGAAAATTGATTATACAGGAATGGAATTTCCACGTTCAATATGCTACACGCCTTCTACTATAAAACATTTTCGCCATTTTTACAGAATTGGAAAGATATATACATGGCATGGAACCCAGAAGAATATGACAATATAACCAAAGTCCGAGTGCCTATGGGGAGTATCTGGCAGCCGGACATTAAACTATATAACTAGTAAGTATAGCACCTATACAGCCTGGTATGAAAAGCATATTAGCGGCTAATTTTGAACAACGACATACCGAAGTTGTTGAATTTGGTATATTATTGATATATATATGATTAACTTTATTAGTCTTTTTGTCGGAGGACGGATGACATCGATTGTAGGAACACTCTGCCAGTTAATTCTATATGTGTTGACGATTTCATATCCATACACTGGGTAAAAAAGACAGGGATTTAGAGTTGCTCGACATCTGGTAGTGAACTCCGCACAAGCATATGCTAGGGGCCATCTTCAACTTATTATGAAATAGGAGCAAAGCTCTGTGTTGAAAGCCTCATGGTGACTAATAATAACAATAAAAGCGTTGTTCCATTGCTTTTTTTACAATGTATTTGTGGAGATTTTGTCTTATATGCATTTACTCCATATCCTTTTATTGTTAATTTGTTACTTTGTAAACAAGTCACGAATGACACTTTTTACATTTAGTTTTATGCAAACAAATTTCAATGAAAACTTTCATTAAATCATTCGTATTTTCATTAAATCAACAGGTTTATGTCATAAATATTTATCGCTATAAAACATAGCTTTTTGTATTGCTAATTTGGACAAGTTTATTTTTTAAAATTCTATTCGACATTTTATTTGATTGTTGAATGATTCTTAATGCAGAAATGGTTAACCATTGATGTATTGCCTGATAGACAAAAGTCATTTATCCTTAACGTCATCATTTTGCAAGCAATTAAACAAATACAGCGTAAACATGCTGATAAATTTTCTGTTAAACCAGTGCTGTATTACACTCATGCGTAATCTATAGTCAGGATGACATAATACATTGATAGAATGTTTTTGACCAAGAGATGCATTTTTAAAGCCATATGTTGTGTCTTCTTTTTACGTTTTTATGGAATAAATTTTATGTTTCAAACATTAGCACAAGAATTAAACTCTTCTACAAAATTCTTACACAGAGGAAGTTCACATGGCAAATTTATTCTGCATTATTCTCCTCCTCTCCGTTTTGATAGTTTTCTTATTAGCTTTTCCCATTTGGTGTTTTTATTCGAATTCTTGCATGCTTTTGGCTTTTATGAAACATTTATATAACTCAGTCTAGAAGATTTGTACCATAGATACTATGGTAATGTTATGGGTGCATATCTTTTGAAAATTGCATTCTAGTCATTTTCCTTTTATATTTAAATTTCAGTGCAGATGAAAGACAAGAAGAAAAACGAGAGGCATTGCTGGTTGTGAAATATGACGGAAGTGTTTTATGGGTACCACAAGCTATTTTTAGAAGTTCATGTGCAATTGACATAATGTATTTCCCTTTTGATGTCCAAATGTGTCATATGAAATTTGGTTCGTGGACATACGATGGGAATAAAATAGACCTTGGCAAAGTATTCAACGTTTCAAGTGGTTTTGATATGACCGATTACGTCAAAAGTAACGAATGGGAAATTGTTTCTTCCAGTGCAAAGAAAAATGTCTTTCGATATGCATGCTGTGATGATCCATTTGTTGACATTACATTTTACTTGAAAATCAAGCGCCAACCAGCCTTTTATAACTACATTCTCATATTGCCGTGTATATTGCTATCATCATTAACATTAGTTTTGTTTTGGCTTCCACCAGAATCACCAGCAAAAATGCAGCTTGGTGAGTATTTTACTGATTATAAATATTTCGGTTGGCATCCTAGTCAAACATTGTTAAGCATACGAGAATAAAAACAGTACAATTTGAATAAGACAGTTTAAAAAATACATATTTTTGTGTGTATTATATTTCTAACAACATCCTTTTATATTTCGTTTTCGGTAAATACATGTACACACTTTTTAAAAAATATTTCTTATTGTTTGAAATCTAAAAATAACATTGTACTTTACTTGAAAATAAAATTTCGTACCAGAATGATACAAGACATAGTATTTGAATCCAAATAATATAACGAAATCATAAATATCGTTGGTATTCTTACCAAATTTAACCCTTTCCTCTTCAAGTGTTTGAGCTTAAGCTTTCGAAATGATGAATTACGAAAAAATACCAAAGTTGCATACAAGACTTGTAAATTTCGTAATGCTGTACATGTGTTTCAAGGAGTAATCTTTTATCGGCAGCATTAAAATCAAATAAAATGGGAAGCCTTAATCCAAAAGTAGTCCAGAAAGAAGTATTCATTTCCCAAAACGACAACGGCAGTAGAAAACCGAAGGAACAAGGGAAGCGATGACTACAAAAATGGAATTCCAAAGACATGGCAAAAACGGCAACATCGAAAAACAAAAACAAAACGAGGACGTGAGACAGCTACAATGCACAGAAATAAAAAAGATAACATTAAGAACTAAGGCACTCATAGTGTGAACTCCCATGAAATCCGGGAGTGACATCAGGTGCTCCGGAAGGGTAAGTATGTCCTGCTTCGCTAGTGGCACCTGTCACACTATCCGTGAGTCAATCCAGGGTTGAGTCAAATCCAGTTACTATGTCAAAAATAATGAATCACTTTATCATTGCAATACATGTAGTAAATATTTGATCACATTCATTTTTGGGTTTTTATTCTTAATTGTCTAATGTTTGGCATAAGTTGTCGTCTAGAGATCGTGTCTGTCTTGTGCGTAAGAAGATCGTTCTTATATCAAAAGATTTCTATCGACTAATTTTTGTTTTAGTCGCGTAAACAGCGAAAGTTCTATTGTTCTTTGGGTTACAATTTACGTGGATTTCGAGGTTCGCTAAAACCATGAAATTAAGTTCCCAAACGATATAAATGGAATATAGGACATTTTGTTTTTGATACGGACTTAATTACGGCCAGTATCAAGTGAGCCCGTTAGGGCGAGCTTGATGCGTTACGCCGTGATAAAGTCTGTATCAAAAACAAAATTTCCTATATTTCTTTTATCGGTAATTCACAAAATAGTAAACAGAACTCTAAAAGAAATTGTAATAAGCAGAAATTTCTATGTAAGCATAGTTAATCTATTGTTTATTGCAATAATTTAAATGCATTCTTCATTCAACGTCTTATGCGTATGAACACGACAAAGAGTACAGAACATAACGTCGGCTTAGCAACCCGCGCGTGACGCCTTCACAGTGACCCGATATTTTCGTGATAGTGTCCAGTTCGGTGATACTGAGAATATCAGTCTCTGTAGATCAACGGAAATTCATACAAATTACCGATAAACATCTTTCTCTAATGATATGTCAAGTTTAAACCGGTTTTGACCCGTTAGATAAATTTTCTTTATTCAACGTATGTTGAATAAAGCCCCGTGCTATTTCCCGCCAGATCTTTTCGGAATACAATTCTCGGCGTTTATCATTTATCATTAGAGAAAAAGATTACACCACTTTATCCCGATTATTACCATATTTTATCCACTCTCGATAGTTAAATTTGAAAATTTTAAAATGCTCGGCAAGCCTCGCAATTAAAATTTTAAAATTTAACTATCTCTAGTGGATAAAATATGGTAATGAACGGGATCTTGTGGTGTAATCTTTATTTCTCTGACTTTTAACGCATAGATTTAAGTACACATGAAATAGGGACGTTAATGAAAACCACGAAAACTGATGTCCATGACAAAAAGTACACATGAAATAGGGACGTTAATGAAAACCACGAAAACTGATGTCCATGACAAAGAGTACTTTCACAGTATTGTGTTTAATTTCTGCCATGATGTTATCATGTCTTCATAAACTGTTTTCATTATGTTTTGTCAAGTCTAGCAGTATTTTTCATATCTGATCTGAAACGTTCTATTGCCATTAAAGTATTTTGATTTTTAACAGATAGATAGTTTTAATGTATTTTATAAAATCTCTTTAATATTTATTTTTTACGACCTTATAAATCTAAAATAAACACCCCTATCATTCGCAAATACTGCCTAGGTGCTGCCTAAATCTTAATGGGGTTTGCTACTCAATTTAAAAATAAATAGGATTTCAAATAAATGTGATCTTAGTTAGAAAATTAAAAAGACAAAATTGAAGTGAAAAAATGTATCGGTTTCGAACTAAGTGATTGAAAATTTGACGGAAACTGAACTCTGCTGAATATCACAGGTTAAAATTATTTAAAGCAAGGTTTGACAATGAATGAATGTGTAAAAATTTATAGAATTTTTTATTGAAATTTTATAGAACGCTCATGAAGATGTATCAAATGAAATAAAGGGAAAACAAAAGGGGTCCATAGACAAAAATTATAATGCCATAATATGGACACCACCCGAAGAGTCCGAACATTTGACTGAAATACCAAAACATAAATAGAACCCCTTAAAAAGGATTGTGTCCGTAATTTGTAAATGCACGTGAATAGTAGACACCGATTAAGATTGAAATAGTTAACTGTGCATCCACTTTATTTGGAACCAAAGGGTATTAAATCCACGCACTCAAATGTCTTAACAATGCAATTGTTAAAGTGTTTGTATCTGCTGCATATGATTGCCAATCTGAGACAATTACCTCTTGATACATTTTTAGTTTTTTCTGTTTAAATGACCATCGTCTAGAAAATTCAATATGTCTGGATCTTTGGTGTCCTACCTTAAACTGCTGACAGTTCATTTTCCGCTATGATGCATATTTTATTATTAATACGCCAGTAATTTTTTTCGCCATTGCTCTTCTATGTTTGTTATCGTTAGGATCAAATTTATTTTATCGCGTAACGTGTCGAAAGTGCGTATGGGATAATTTCTCGCCACAAACACCCATTACGCCGCCATGATAAGCTAATCACAAAAATTGATAGAGTGTCTCCAGAAAATGATCGCGTCGTATCGGAAATTAGGCTGTCATAAAAGCAAACCATTTTATATATAAGTATCGATCGCTTAACGCCCAATTTGAAATAAGTATCCTCCAATTAGTTGCCATTTCAACTTTTTTACGTTCAGATAGGCACCGATATAAACAAAACAATTTGTAAAATGGTTGAGTCAATCAGATTTACAGCTATGATATCACTTTCATTATCCTACATAATTCCTTATCCTTGATAAATGTCCATTCAGACAACTCAGGAGTCAGACGTATTATACATTTTAATTATAAAAGGACTAGAAAAAGAAATGAAAACAGCGTAAAACAAAATGAGTTAAATGAATAAACACTTTAACAGCCAGCTCTTTCTTGAATCGACCATTGACATTTAAAGATCATTCATGAGTACCTCTTTGTTATCGCGATTCGTACCAAGAAAAGCGAATCTTGCAGATTATCTAAACAGAGGGTCTTCGTAATTAATTACGCATTTAGTATATAAAATATAGAAAACTATTCATAGGTAAGAAGTGACTGACCAATAAGCTACCGGAAAGATATTTCAACGCCACATTTTGCTTGCTTACGGAGATAAATCCAGTTATTTTTTCAGTGTTAACACTGCTAGTGCCTTAGTTTGTGGCGTTTTTGTTCTTTTTTGTTTAGTTTGTTTTATTCTTGTCTTTTTGTGTCCATATTTTTACATCTCAATTTTCCCTGTTAAAGGATAGGGGTTAAATGCACATGAGAAAACATCTCTACAAAGACATGACAAAACCCAATAATGGAACATCGCTTGTATTTTTGTTTAAATCTTTAGAGTCATAATGAGGCCTTCAGAAATGAACTTTGGTCATACCTCATAGTAAATGTTAAAAAGATGGATACATTTGTAACAGGAAACACCTACAATGGCTGAAAATTATAATTACATGCAACAATTTGCAAGGGAACTACACAAGAAAAACACGTATAATATAAAAGACAAATATAGACAACGATAGGAACTCGGGACAGCCGGACTTGGTACAGGCATTAGCACAAGCCAGCGGTAGGGTTAAACCGGTTTATGGATACCCAAACCTCCCCTTTATCTGTCCCGTTTCCCTATAGTATAAAAACATACAAAGTTCAAGAAGGCTCCTAGCACCGGTTTGAGTAGAATTTATTTATAGATGTCGAACAACAATACATTAATGTCTTATTTACCCCTTTGATGAGGGATCGCCAACATGATATTAACTTGCAAAGTGTTCTTACAATCACTATTATTCGTTGCCAAACTTAAAAAACGTCTAGAATCTTTTTTACCGACTCCACACTGCAGAAGAGACAATCTATAGTTTTAAATAAACAACAAAAAGATATGAATTAAATGCACATGAGATAAAGTCTTTACGAACACGTGTTAAAACCAATCAATGGAACTACGCTTTGACTATTGCTCTTCATCTTGAAGTCACCGTGTGACTATATCTCTTTATACAATACAAGTGTTTATATTAACTTCCTGATTGTAACTGAGACATTATCAAACATACATCGCATTTATTATACCTCCGCTTTAGCGGATGATAAATAGTGATCATTGTGTCCGCCGTCCGTTCGTCAGTTCGTTAGTCCGTCCGCAATAGGGTACTTACTTTGTGGCGAAAACTCCCCCTAGACCACTTGATGAAATTCAATGAAACTTCACAGAATGTTAAGTATACATTGCCCCTGTGCATCATCTTTTCAATAATTTGATTTAATTTTGTTGGGGAGCGGGGGTATGATATGAGTGAGCTTTGCTCACATGTTCAAGTTTTTAATCTTTATCAACACTTTTGATTAGAAATTTCAATTATACTTAATTGTTGAATTCATAAGACTCTATTCTTTAAATATTCCCTTTTAGAGAATCAAATATCATAGGTATTGTTTATACCTAAAATATATTCTTTATGTATATTTACAAATTTATCAATGATCAAAGTTTTTTTTAATCCGATGTGTTGGAATTCCCCTTTTAATATTTAGTTGTTATAAAAAAAATACTTCAGCCGCGGGTGTTAAACATTTACATTGATTGTGTTGGCTTTGTTAAGCAGTGTTGTTGAGATCCATGTAAGCATTTGATTTGCAGATAAGCTCGTGTTCGGGGTTGAATTTCACTGATGACACAGTTGATTGATAACAGAAATTTGTGTTTCCTTTAATGCTGATTTCCATTTGTTCAACAATCGAACTGAAAATAAAACCAATATATGATAACAAATACTACATGTCACCCACCTTACGTTTAAGCATCATTTTTGGGCACACATTACGTCACAAACGAAGGTGAGCTGCTTTAAGTTATTTGCTGTGCGGTTCGTTTTGTCAGTATAAGTCGTTTTCCAATGCATTGCAGTTTTATTTAATTTTCAGTCCAAAACGAAATTTAAGTAATTTGAGTAATGGGTTATTTTAGTATACGATTACATTTTGTTGACATTTAATCTAAAACTTGGTGTTAGTTTATGTGATCATAGAGGCACAACATCATAAAACAAATATTTATTGCACTTTTTAGTATTTAGTAATAATATTAAAAATGATTGTAGACCCAAATTGTGCGTAATGTGCTTTTAATCATGCAGTCGGTTTCTCATTCAATATTCAATTTGTTTAGAATATACAAGGATTGTATACTGTACCATAAAAATATCAGGGGACGACCATTTGATTCTGATGTAGGTGCCTGGTCAGTTATGTCGAGCAAGAATAATCATTTTGAACAAGGTGCAAGCCAGATAAATTATATCATACTACTTCAGGATAAGATTTCAGGATTATTTTTCCTTTATCATGCTGTGAAATCCTGTATTTTTTATTTGCAAGAAGGTTACGGCAAGAATATTAATTTTCACATATATTCGGGTCAGGGTATTTATTTACAAAGACTACAAACCCCATTATTATCAAATGGTCGTCCAGTAGCACATATTTTAAAACTGATTTTTCTTCCGTAGTCGACAGTGGTCTATAAGCAGACTAGGCACCATGAGCTAGTCGACAGTTTAACGGCGAGCACCCCTTGACCCATCTTTTACTTATTGTCTTTTTCTTTTCCTTTCAAGATTGTAGTCTACCTGTATTGGGTTTTATTAGTATGTTTATTATATGATACGGAAACGGGACAGATAAAGGGCATGTTTGGGTACCAATAAACCGGTTAAACCCTACCACTGGCTTTTGCTAGTGCCGGTGCCAAGTCCGCCTGTCCCGTGTTCCTATCGTTGTCTAGGTATGTCTTTTGTCTTATTAGATTTTTTCCTGTGTAGTTCCCTGGCAGATTGTGGCATGTAATTATAATTTTCAGCCATTGTAGGTGTTTCCTGTTATCCACTTTTTTACTTTAAGAATGAAAAGATGTGGAGTAAATGCAAATGAAACAAAGTCTCTACAAGACATTGTAGAACCATGCAATGGAATAACGCTTTTGTTGTTGTTCTTCATCTTGAAGTCATCAGGAGGCCTTTAGAATTGACTTTTCTCATTCCTCATAGAAAGTTCAAGATAACCCCTTCCACTTTTTCAGCGGAACTAATTGCTAAATGTTTAATTACCAGCTTTTTTGGGCTGGAAAGAACCAATTTTATTTGTAGACACCGTTTTTTGGATATTTTTCAATGGTCAACATTTGATCCAATAGTTCAGCGAAGGAGATTGCATATGCTATACTGATATGACATCATATATAAAGTATTTAAAAAAAATACACAATTACGATTGCATATTACGGTTTTTTGGAGATTGTCGTGTTTTAAAAATGTACTTAGAGTTTTTTTTACAAATTGATGTTGTGAATTTGCCATTTTAGTATATATTTTAATTGACCATTTGGGAGTTATAAAAATGAGGTTTTCCATTCATGTGCGTGAGCAGTAGTTTGTTCTTATCCGAAACTCCTTTTTAACTACTAAGTGAATTTTAAATGAAACTTTTTGCTGATCATTAGTTGATGCCATTATGCACTTCAGTTTTGATCTGAAAAATATTTGAGTTTCGTCTTCCTAAACAAAACTTTGATTTATTTTTTCATTTATATAGTTGGTATCCTTTTTGAATCCGCAACTCCTCCTCAACTGCTATATTATCTTTTTTCATGAATTCTTCGAAGAGATGTAAATATTATATTTGTTTTTCTTAGAGGAGATACCATCCGAAGTAAAAAAGATATTGCTAAATTTAAAAGATGTAGAGTTCATAAGCGGGTTTATCAATTAGCGTGTTTCTGTGAGAATTGTCATTATGTCATTATGGCAATACTTAATACCAGCATATGATGGACAATCACGAGAAAATTAAAATTAAAGTAAACAAAAACTGCACTTTTCATGTTTTTATCTATGGATCGTGTATTGTTACATGTAAGGTTACAATTAAAATATCATGGAAAGCAAATCATGTTGAATAAAAGTACACTCTGTATTAATCTCTTATCTTAATTCGCTAAGGGTGCATGCAAAAATCGATTATAACTTCATTTGGCGCTTTTATCCCTTATACCAAATTAATCACCGATGAAAAATGTTCTTGTAAATTCCGGAACCATTTATCAATAAAACAGATAAAAAATGAGAAGTAACAACAATTTTAATTTAAATGCTCCAGAAGGGAAGTAATTGGTAATGATAGATGTAAATAGTTTTGGCCAAAACATGCATATAAAAGAGTTAATATATAGCCGATCCTGAACTCTGTCTCAGGTTATTGGGAACAGTTTCAGCAGTTGAATCTATTTTTGGCTATTTCGTATTCAATAGAATTCATTCAGTAGTCATTGGCGTTCAGTAATAAAACACGTCGTGTTGACCACAATATTTCCGACAAACTCATTGAAGGATATAATTTCTTTTGATTAGGATCACATTAAGATTACAAAAATGTCGGGGGAGTTTGGAAAATCTATATTTACTTTCATTATGTAATTTTCAATAGACTACAAACCGTTGTATAACAAATATAGATTTACTTTATTACAGCAGTTGTCATTTCTACTTGAAGACAATGACAATGAGCAAGAAAGCAGGCTTACCGATTTTTAAATCTGAAAATCTGTTATAGATACCGACATTAACACGACCATGTTGACTATAAGGATCTCATGCGGACAGGCTTTTCGAATGCAATTTTAATCATCAATATTCCCGGTATCAGATGATAAGACTTACAGGGCCCAACTTCTGGCAAGCTCAAACTTTTTAGAGGATGTTGCGCATTTCATCATTCCGTAATCACTAACGTGTCTCTTATTTTGACAACAAAGCCAGAAATTTACCATAAATATCATTGTTTCTTCTGGATTTTAGTAAAGCGTTAAGTGAACTTTTATATACTACAACTAATATTATTGGAGGATGAATAGAGTAATGGCAGATAATCTAACATTTGCCAAAACTAAGTGGAATTCACATGAAATGTTTTGAAACCTTAAAATAAAAGAGAGGAAACATTTTTGCTTACTAGATCAAAGATCACATTTGAAGTTAGTGATCAAATTGCTGTTTGTGTTATTGCTATCTTGCCATGATTTTGATGTCTATTGTGCATTTCTGTTGCAGCGTTATTGTAATAATTTTTCCTATTGTGTGTTTACGTTACGTCTATAGTTCCGTGGTGTTTATTGCTATTTGAGTTGATGCTATATTGCATTGGTTTTTGATATCTCTTTTGCTCATATGTATTACAGCTTTATTGGCATTATTTCTGTTTTTCCTTTTGTTTGTGTACGTTACGGCTATAGTTCCATGATTTGTAATGCTATTTTTGTTGCAATGCAACGGGGAATGCGTTTCCTATTTGCGTTTGTTTTATCGCTATATTGCCATTGTTTTGAAGTTTATATTGCCATGATCTTTGCTATTCGAATTGCCATTTTCACGGGCTACAATTATATAACGTATAGCATTGTGTTTTGAAGGAAAAATCAAGAAAACTCCGAAACATTCTGTGCGAAAAATATTTAACATTTTCAATTAAAATTTGAACGCCGTAATCGTCAAATGTCATGTCTTGGCGGGAAACATTTCCCTCCGCGTCACGTGATAAGCACTTTAACAAACTTTATCTTCTTAAAGTACGGCAGTGAAAAATCCGGTTCAAAATAATCCTAACAATATGTCCAATCGGGTTATAAACTCAGTTAAACCAGTGTTCCTGATGTCACATCATTTGTGATTCTATCCTAAGGCTTGTAAACAGATGCTACCGAGCAGTTGATAATTCCTAAAACAATTTAAACTTGACAAATGAATAAGGAGATTGCATTCCCTGTACAATGTCTTTTAGAGTATAGAAATAGAACTTAATCTTATTTAATTAGTTCCGAAACAAATTACGTCACCAAACATTCTCATGAAAAGGATTTATAAGATAATGCACTTGAGTTATTTATCAAAGTTGCTCCTATTCCCTGGAAAATCCAATCTTAAGTGGGCGTATGGTTATTTAGCCGAAAGAAACCAGCAGAAAATTTTAACTACGCCGATGAAAAATCAATATACATGTATAAATATCTACACATAAATTAAAATATAGATTAACTTATAAATCCGAACAGGTGAAGGTGTCAAACCACCAATTCAACCAATCAGCGCTTAGAACGAATGAAAAAATAGCTCTTATAGAATCTAAATATAACTTTGAATTCTTGCACCTTCAAAAATAAAAGTCGGAATGAAACATATGATACTTCTGTTTGAACATTGATGTATCAGGCTTATTTTGAGACCAAGGTTAATTGACAAGCA
>MJUU01020759.1:105057-126184 GCA_002080025.1 Modiolus philippinarum
ACTTATCATAGGGGTTTTCCGGTATACTATCAATGCGTAATGTTTTGGCCGTAATCGTGTATATTTATAGATAGGGGTTTTCCAACCTTTGGAACTCTCTTGGAAGGCTTTAAAGGTAGGCTGAAATTTTGATATGATTTTGACGAGATATGCACCTTTTGGAAAATATATGGTTTCATACAGGTTAAACTTAAGATTAATTATCCAGACAGATTTGAATATGGAGAATTTCAGTAGAAAATGTTAGAGAAATGAATTTGTGGTTTCTTACCTGAAGTTATTGTCAGTGCATAAGGTAGGATTGTTCTCATCTTCACACGATTTCTTATTTTCCGTAAAATGTTACACCGGTTGCGTCGCGTAAGAAATTGATGTGAAGATGTGCATTAATTACCGCCATATAAATTAAACATAATTTTTCAAGAAATCAAAGGATTCTGATCATGTTTCTGCTAAACTGCCAGATATATCTCGCCAGATATATCTCGCTAAAGTACCTTTTGTAAAACCGCTGGAGAAAGTGCCGTCATATTTGGTTGGATTATTGCTTTATAATGTGCATACTTCACTGCATATTGATTGAACAATTTTTAAATGAGTAATTTGGATTTGACTGTTTTCACCTAAATACTAAATAAACCTCGTTTGCGCAAATCTGTGGAAACTGCCTAACAATAAGCTATTATGTTTGACAGATTTGTTGCACATGACGTTTTTATGTGCATACGTCACTGCCATAATGATCGAAAAATTCTATTCTATTCTTTGGCTAAAATATTATCTTGGATGTCTTGTTAGTGTAATTGACACATTTTTAGGTATATGGCTTTCCAGATATTTTGATTTCATCTGCACATAAGAGACATAATGCATATGCAGAAACTAAATTGACAGCAACTTCGGTATGTTGCTACTTATACATGGCTATCTAATATGTGAGTGCGTTCGATATGCGAGCATGCTAACTAAGTTTTCTTAAGTTAGAAAATAAAACACTGTTTTTCGCTAATATTTCATCTCTATATTCAGCAAAGAATATCACATGCATAATAAAAAAGAACAAGGACATTCAAAACGAATTCAAACACCTGTGTTAAATTATTGATAATGGAACATATGGTGGTCATGGTTTACGTAGATTGTGATATAGAAATTTCACCAGTGATATAATCAAAGGGGACTTTTCGACATCCTGTGAATATGCAAAATTGAATTAGTTGAGCACATGCAAACTGATGCAAATGCTAATAGCTAATTCACTCTATGTGTGAATTGTGATTAAAAGCTAATGTAAGCAAGTGTTTTGAGCGCATGTGCCAAAAAACTTTATTTCTATTTGAACAAATCTTCAAGAATATAGCGAATAAAGGTAGTATATTTGAAATTTGTGTGCACACTGCAATTTCATCAATGTTTCTATTCTTTGACTTCTAGACTGAAATATCGAAGAATTAATATTTTTCTTACAATATACATATGTATATATATATATATATATATATTTTCAGGAATGAACATCTTTGTTGCCTTTTTTGTCCTGTTACTGTTATTAGCCGAATCAACACCACCCGCAGCTTCCTCAATACCTCTCATAGGTAAGTCAGTTTACAAATCTTAATGAATCTTAACAAAGCAAAGAAGATGAAAAGTAATAGTTGCTCTCTAGATCTTCTTACTAGCTCAAGTATATAGTCTATTACTAATGAATATGACGTCTAAACAATTTTTTCAGTTGATTATGTCACTGTAGCCTAATATGTCAAATAACTTGATGGGTACAAGAAATTTATTAAAACTGAATAGCATGGACATATTTTTTTAACATATCTGTTGACATGTTCTTGATATCTTTTTTTATAAATTTATTTATTCACATGCCATGGTCACACGAGATTGTCATTAATATGCTCTTTAGAAAAATACTTGTGAAATCATTCTTCAGTTTGGTAAGTTTTAATCTTGCATTGCATAACTAATAGACAGTACAATAATGGAAATGTGTAAAGGGAGGGTTGGATCCAGGAAAACGAGTTTAACCCCACCGCAATTTTTGCGCCTGTCCCAAGTCAGGAATATGTTGGTCATTGGCTTGTCCTTGTCTTCTTATAAAATTTTAGTTTCTAGATATTTGGGTTATTGGATGTGGTTTGTTTCCATTGATTTATTCACTTTTTTGGGGCAATTTAGGGTTTGCTATATGGTGTAAGATTCCTCACTGTGTTGAAGAACGTACGGTGACCNCTAGATGCTTTGTTTTGGGTCGTTTTAACCTGGATATGGGATGTTGTCTCCTTGACATTTACCCCATTTCCTTTCTTTTTAATAATCATCACAAAATAAGTAAGAGGTAAGAAAAACAAAAACCAAAAGCAACAACAAGTTCTATAACTTTGATATTTTGTCATTTATTATTTTCTACTTTTGTACAGCTGTTACCCACATAATTAGATCTCCTGTTAATGGAAAAAAAATAAAATTCGGACAAACTGTTCATATTTTTTGGAAATAAATAAGCAGAAGTCCTACCAAAGTTACACAAATCCTTTTTAGGGCAATAAAGGCAATTAAGTCGACGACAACTAAAAAATATAAATATTGCCAAGCATCTCTCAATAGGGATTTCTCAAGACAGACACACAAGTTTGTATAAACTGCAAAGACTATGACGGATTACCTAACATTGGGACCATCCGGTTTAGGTTTATAAGATTTATTCGAGAGATATTTGGGCGATGAGACAGAGTAAAACAATATCACATTTATGTTTTATTCTTTGATGAAAAATAGTTTTTTAGTAAAACCTATACAGAAGTCATTGCTGACATTGGATTGTAGCAGTTACTAGTAAAGATATTACAAGTACAATTAAGTATAATATACCGACATTCATGTCTTATGACCCATTTAATATATACTATGAGACATGAGATCCACATGGACTGACTCTAAGAAGCAAGAGCGTCTCCTGCTGTACATGCGTAACCCGTCGTGTGAAAATTTGATTTTTCCAAAATTAATTATTGCTGGGAACTAGTAAAATACGATAGTTTAGATGAAACAACTCAATGCTGGATCTGGTCAACTCAATTATTGCTACGGTCAACCAAGTGACAAAACTTGTACTGAAACCATGTCGAAAGTTTACACCCCAAGCTTACATAAACGGTCGTTTAAAAGTCAACAACATACACATTGGTCATCTTTTCCGGTCGACATGTATATACTGTGTAGTTTTTTAAGGTGGTGAGTCAAATACAAAATGTTAGATTGGGTTGTAAATCTTGATTTCGATTCAGTGAAAGTTTTGCTTCTTGGTTGACCTTAGCAATATAAAAGCGTCAGTGGAAAGTTGCAAAATTGTTGCTTTATACTAGTCTACCAATTCATGAAGACGACTTTAGAACTTTTAGAGTTTCAATTTTTTATTTAATGGGTGGAATATCGTTTTCGATTGTATTAGGTCGTGCTGAACCATTCATATCAACTATGACAAGAACATGCCATATTCACTGGAAATTAACAATAAGATCAGGTGTATATACATCCATGTTTTTCTTACAAAAAAGGGCAAGGTGGTCTTATAAACATTGTAATCCCTTGCAGGTTAAATGTCTAACGTCATTGTTTTCTGTGTTCTCATTTGTGCCATGTCTTTGGACATCGATTTTTGTAAATACCACTCCTTTGTTCCTTCCGTATTCTTCTGTTTCAAAAGAACCATTTCTTACCAAGGTACTTGAGAAATTATAGTGCCCACTGATGAAGTAAAATATTACAAATACAAGTAAAGAATGGTAACTCTAACTTTCATTATCTATATTGTAGGTGCCTACTATTGCTTAAATATGATATTAATAACATTGTCGACATTTCTGTCAGTGATTGTTGTCAACTTATATTTCCGTGGTTCAAGAACGGAGGTTCCACCATGTATTAAATCTGTAAGTACTTTTAGAAGCTCACATACTAATTATAACTTTGTACAACATTGTTATTCAACTTTCCAGAAGGAAAGGGACATGCCATAATTTTTTTTCACGAGTCCTTTCATTGAAATTGAATTATTGTTTTTGACAATCGCGACAAATTGCAGTACATTTGGCAGATTGTCGGTGGTTGTCTCATAAATATCCATTCTCAGTGTCTTATCTAGGAAACGGCTTTAATATAGACTCTGAAGCCCTGAACAAAGAAATAAAGGAATAGAAAGTATATGTACATGGGACAAAATCACCAAAAATAAATGACAAGATTAAGCAAATTGAACAATTCTTTTTTTTCTTTTTTTTTCACTTTGAATTCACAATAAGGCCTTCATGAATGGACAAATCCTCATACTTCATAACGAAACCAAGCAGTGGCTACGGCAAAATTCTTTCGGACAACGCTATATTCATCCATGTTTTTTGACACAAAGGGGCAAGGTAGTCTTATGAACACTGTAATTCCTTGCCAGACAAGTATGCCTTGTTATTGTTGCTACATGTACACCATTTTAAAATAACAGTATACTTTTTCTTTTCCTCAATCTTAATAAAACATCATTCAGATACAAATTCATGTAGCACTATAATATGGCCACAAAAAATCGTACCGCAAACAGTTTGAGACCACTTATCTCGTTTGCCTCTCCGACCTTTATCATTTTTTGAGAAATGGTTTTAACTTTTTTACAGCATCTACTTTTGCACTTGGACATTCAAAGACCCTGACTGTAAACAAAATGCATAAATTGCAGTAATGAAGAGATGCTTATTATTCTTTCGCTTATTGTCATTTGAAAGGCACAAAAATGCAACGCAACTACCACAAATTTACTTTTAAACTTATTTTGTCCATCAATAGGGCAATTTTGTATAGTGACCCCAACTTTTCTATTTATTGTTTGAAAAACTACACAGAGAAAACTTTTGAGAAAATTATATGAATTTTTATAGCTAGATTATAAATTCCAATAAAAAAGTAATGCGATATCTAATGAGGTTTGGTTTCCCGCCAATTTTTTAAACACGTGTATCTCAAACTAAAATATCAATATTTTTTGCTAAAATTATGCACTGACAATGTTTTTGACATATTAAAAACATTGTCAATGCAAGATTTTATAATAAAAGTATGTAATTGTCAAGTGTAAGACTTAATGAGATCAAAGTATCATTTGCCAATTAGCATATTTGTTTCTGTTTTTTTTTAAATTTTCACTCTGAGGGAAATATCTAAAATCAAATCAAGATCATGTCATGGTTGAGAGGTCGTCAGGTTAAGTGACAGAAAATCCTAATAAATTAGCACCCTTGCATATGAAATCTTTTGAGATATAAGACAAACAAAGAGACACATAAAGGGTTAAATTATTTTGATCAAGTTCACCAAAGATGAAGTTTTGAAATAAAACGAGTCATTTTATATTTTGTTTAGTTTACGTTGGAAACCCCGACTTTGTCAGGTTTACAGAGATTCATAGCTCATAATTCTGGAAATGTCAAATCTTACATAAATCAGAACCTAAGGAGTGACCCACCTAAATACATCGTTGCTGCTAGGAAAGCACGAAATAAAAGTGCAACAAATCTTACACTTGAACAAATATAGAAACAAATAACCTTTTTAACGTTCAATGGTACATCAATGATTTTTTTTTATTGTATTGCTTTCCTTTTCATATTCCAGTTATTTGTGAATGGATTTGCCAGAATTTTATGCATGAAAGGACAAGTGGCTTATAATTCTGGTGCCGTGGAGAAAACTAGGATTACAAACAATATGAATGTTGTTAACAAGGAGAAAAGATTTAAATATGACAAAGTGGGTTACTTTGAAATGCAGACTGAGGACAGTTGGAAGCCTTTACAAAATGGAATAGGAGTTTCCAGTCTAGATGATGACACATGTCAGATCCCACCACTTCCGAATAACATGTCTCAAACATTTCTATCGTCTGTTGAAGCAGACGTTAAAGAAATTCGAAATCATCTGCAACGATGGTCAGATAAAACTGTAGAAAAAGAAATAAAGGACAGAATTACAAGAGAATGGAGGGTGGTTGCACTTGTACTGGATCGTTTGTTTTTCTGTTTGTATCTTCTTGTTATCATTGTGTCCGTATGCACAGCCTTTCAGAGAGCAATAATAAGCTTATTTATTCCGGATGATCCTTGAGAACATGAAATTTCAAGTTATCAAAACATAATACAGCATCTCATACTTCAAAAAAATATTTGCAATCTAGTTCAGTACCATATTTTTACATTGCTATCGGGAAATATTTCATCACAGTGCAAAAATATAATGTTAATTTGAAAAGGCACTATAAAACACATTATCTCACGTAACTACTTTTATCAACTTGCACCATGACATTTATAACCATTTATATATATACAAAATGTACAACTTGTAATATAATTGAAAAAGTATTAGATGTTTTGTTAAAATATAGTTGATTTTTTCCATAAAGATTTGCATGATCCATTCGGAAAAGTCCTTTCACTAAGCACATAATCACTTTCGGCTAAGTGCGAATCGATGAGATCATTATTATAGTCTAAACAATAGATGCAATTCCGATAAAGAAATTATTACTGTAATAAAATCAATAATATTTATTACAGTAATAATGATTCTTTCAACAGTCGTATTTATATTTTGATTATAATAATGATCTCGTCGATTCGTACTTGGCCGATATTGATAATAGTTTGTGAATTATAACTCACTTACAATAGCCTTTAATGTTGAGTTACATTTGGGTCAATTGAAGATAATTATAAACCAGAGGAAGTCAATAGAAGACACGGATGCCCGGCGAAAAAAAATATTGCAATAAATAACCAAGGGTTATCGAGCATGAAATTAGTTCCGGGTAATTGAACTGCCACTGAATCAGGGAGAACAATTGAATATGGTTGTAATAGTACTCATATACCTATTATTGCGTAATGAACCATAACAAAATATCAAACTACATTGACTGAATTCTAAAATATAGGTTAAGGTTATAAAATTATTATGAATTACAAAATACCCAACGACAATTGTAACAATTGTTGTAGTGTAATGTGGATTTGTTAAGAAAAAGGCTTAAATAAAAGAAACATAACTTAGCATACGATATAAAATGTAGATCAAAATCAGATAATTATTCAAGAATCGAACATTACAGATATTACCGTATAACAAAATTGTGAAAGTTTCCATCCATCTGTTCTTTTCAAAAGAATTTTTGAAAATGTGATTTCCCCAAATAAACAACTTTTTTATCAAATATTTTTTTTCTGTATTTGAAAACGTTAGAAGAAGGAAAAATGTAGAATACTAAAAACAGGTGTAACAACATGTGTTTGTGAAACACTACATATGCCCCCAGCACCACTTGTATTAGTTTAATAAATTTAAAAAATAGAATCTTATATTTTGGTTAGTGTTATCTTTCTTTACATACAAAACATATGAAAATGGAATCTTAGACTTAAATTTTGACCTCTATGACCTTGACCTTTGACCCGACCTATTTTTTGGGCATGTTTATGTTCCTCTTGACTAGATCAATATATAAGTCTTTATAATAGTTCAAGAGTTAAAGCGAAGGTTAAAGTTTCGGACGCACAGACAGACCGTCAGACACACACACACAGACAGACAGACAGACTGATAAACAAAAAATATGCCCCCGATCCTTGATCTGGGGGCATAAGAATTATAGTCGATAAAATATAAAAAATATATACAAAACATCAACTCCATACATACTTCAAGCTAGTTTTTGCACTACAGACGTGATACGCATGAAAATAGTCGATTTAATATATAAGCCTGAACTTGAACGTTCATTAAAATGCATTTGCAATCACCTAGCACGTGTAATATATACTATTTCAGTGTTCTCTATGCTATTTTTTTAGTACATAAAATATTACTTTTTAAATTGTCAGTGTTAAACATCTGTTCAACAAAATTTCATACTGTTATTCATTAGAACAATATATCTAAAAATAAGGGTATACCATCAAACGTCACAAAATTATGAATACAATTAGGGAAATGAAACCGAAAGGATGGAGAAATTAAGTCTTGTATTTGGATGTCTACTAATCACTCAAATGGACCTATTTGGTTTTCTTGCTAGGAACACGGCGTCTTCCTAATGTGTGGTTTTATCTGCACTGAGGAAACATGGATTGTGTAAACGAAAATCTGCAAAAATCAAATTTCCGGCAAAATCAGTATTTTTTGGTAGTAAAAAGTTTCGTGTACAAAAGCATGTAGACTTAATCTTTGCATGCATGTTGCTATAACATTTCCATAAATCTGAAATGACGATTTTAAAGAGCTATGCATTAACAAATGCATTAACATAACCTTTTAACACTGAGAATATGTTATATAAACATTTACACGAATGAAATTAGTCATATAAAATATTATTAAAACTTTCTACCGTTAGCATAAACCTATAGTTATGCCAGAATGGTACCAATTAAAGCGTCAAACGGCACGGCAAACAAAACTTTAATTGACATTTAAATGTTTAGATGCCAAGGTCCTTTACCACTTCAGACATTTGAATGGGGATACTTCATTTAAATGTACAAAATAACAAGATGTTTCCATTCAATTTCATGCTTGAAAAAGGCTGTCAATTAAAAAAAATATAACATTTTGTGAAGTCTAAAAGTGATAGTTAGTCCTATCAAGTGCAATGACTTTTTAGTCAAGTACTTTTTACTTGTTATAGAAAAGCTTCGTTCATTGACATTTTCCTAATATACCACAATTTGCTAATGAATGACTTTTGTATATTTAGCCCAGATGTATTAATTACATAATGTACGCATGGAAAGGTCAACAACATGTTCAGTACTTAGACTGAAAACTTAGACTATGCAACAAAGTGCAATCATTAAATTTTGGCAGCAGTTTCTGTACTATAAATGTACTACTATATCAAGTAAAATAAAAAAATACCGAAATTAATGTTTAACTTAATTTATTCTCTGCATATGCACATTTCGACAAACTTTGTCTCATCAGTGCAGATAAAACCAAAAAAATTGGAAGTCCATTAACCGAAAAGCTTGTTAAAGCTGATAGAGAACAAATTACCGAAATGATCTAAATAAAAAAAAATTCAGGACAGAGCTATGCATGAGGGAGATACTCCTAAGTTTAAAAAAAATGTAGAATTTAGATATTGCAAGATTCAATAAAGTCGGTTTTCGGGTCAGCACCGAAGTACTGACTACTGGGTTAAATAATGCAATCTCAGTTGTACTTGTTATCTATAAGACTGGTGCAATGTAACGTTTGTTTAGACAGCTAAAACATGGCATTAATTTTTTCTTCATTTCCTATATTTTTGGTGGAGACGGATTTATCAGTTTAATAATATTTTATTGAAAAATACAAAAGGATTGGGCAAACAGTTATCACAACTGAGATAAAGCCCTCTCCCTAAAGAAATATATATATATTTATAAATACATGTGCAAACAAACAAGACAATGCAACAAAAGTTTAACAATGTATTAAAATAATCTCTGACCTGACCTGTTCAAAATCTTTTGGTTTGTCTAATGTAAATACGTACATTTTCAAAAATTAAAGAATTTTGTTCATCTGAAAAAATGTCATTACATTTTTGTACCAAATAATAAAAGTTCAATGTTAATATTAATATTGCTTAATTTAGCAAAGAGTTGTGTTCTTTCATTTTTATAGTTTGGACATTCCAAGAAAAAATGTATAACATCTTCATACGGAGCATTACAGCTACACGCAGGATTATTAATAACATGAATTCGAGCTAAATCAGCGTTTAAAGTACTACATTGATGTCTAAGCCGAGTATGTAAAACACTTAATTTCCTAGATCCATACCCGTAATAGGCTGCTGCCTTCATAATATCAGATTTAATATGTTGTTTGAACGACGATAAAGTTGGAGAATTTCTAATTGACGAATCCAGTCTATTCCAGAGGGATACACTAGAAGGCACAAAGGAACGTTCCATTGTTCTCAAGTGGGACCTGGGGACTGAATAATTTCCACTATTCCTTAGGTCATAACTACTGGCATCTGATGTGAAAGGCGGTAAACAATTATACACATAAGGTGGGCATAATTTATTGTGCATTTTATAAAATACTGTAAGTTTTTGTTTTTTCCTCCTCTCCGCCAGACTTTCCCAACCTGTTTCGAAATACAAAGATTCCTTGCTTGCAAATTTTGTTAGACCAGTGACTATTCTTGCAGCTTCTAATTGAATATTTTCTAATTTATCAGAATCCCTCTGAAAGCACCCATCCCACACTTCACAGGCATACTCTAGCACTGGTCTAATAAAAGTAAGATAAATATTAGACAATGCCTTTTTAGACAAAGTAAACTTTAATTTACGGAGAACATTTATTTGTTTATAAGCTGATTTCGAAATATTATCAATATGTGTAGTCCAGCTCCCATCAGATGACAGTGTTAAACCTAAGTGCTTATGATTATTGACAACTTCCACACGTTCATTGTCAAATATAATATTCCAACCAGGAACATCTCTGTTTGAAATAACAAGGGCTTTAGTTTTACGTGGGTTAAAATGAACTAACCACCTATCCGCCCATTCTTTTAATTTACGAAGGTCACTGTGAATTTCTAATTCTGGAGCATCATAATTTTGCCCCGAGTAAGAGAAGTATCATCGGCAAACAAGCGTGCTAAATTATTTAAATTATCTGCTATATCATTTATATACAATAAGAAAAGTAACGGATCCAACACTGAACCTTGTGGTACTCCCGCTTTTACCACATTTTGTTCACTACACTCATTATTTATAAAAACGTATTGTTTTCTATTACTAATATAGTCAATGGTCCACCTCAACAAGTCACCAGAAATCCCATACGAGCGTAATTTTGATATCAAACCAGCATGCCATACCCTATCANATATGTCACAAAATATTAAGACAGTTGACAATCTATCATCAAGATTTTTACATATCTGATAAATTTTTATGTAACTGAAACACTGTGGAATGTCCACGAAGAAAGCCAGATTGATGAGAACATAAAAGAGAATGATTAACAATATAATTATGAATGTATTTTTATACAGCTCGTTCCATAACTTTACCAATACAACTCAAAAGAGTCTATAGTTTGACGGAATGCTCTTATTTTCTTTTTTGAATAGAGCCATTACTCTAGCAATTTTCCATTTGGATGGAAATTTGCACTTACGCAATGAAAAATTAAAAAGAATTGATAATGGCTTATCAATAGTATGCGCTGTTGCTTTTAACATGTGATGGCTAAAATCATCATCTCCACATGCTTTCCCAGTTTTAAGGTTAAGCAGAAGATCCTTAACATCTTGTTGTTTTATAACTATGTTGTGTAAAACTGAATCCGATTTTAATGGCATATCTGGGGGTGTGTGATTACTATCGTTAATCGAGGAAATAGAACAAAAATACTTGTTCAGGAGTCCAGCCGGATTTATTATTACAAGAAGTAATCAAATGTCAACCGGGGAGCAAGGAAAAAGACATGTTCATCTGCAATGACTTAAATAGCAACCTTTTTAAAAGGTTTTGCAACAATTTAAACACCAAAAACTTCGAATGGCAACAACTTACTGCATGGAGGTAATAACAAAATTACCGAACAGATTTGTCATATTTCAATAACTAATGCACCAACAGACACAGTTTATTTATGTATCTCAAGCCACATGAATGACCAAATCATCAACAAAACGTTGCATGGCTTCCAATATTTATAGTATATCCTCTGTCTAACTGAATAAATCTTAATCTCTAATAATTAAATGTTCTAATGTTTTGCAAGTTATTCTGTTCATATGCACGCTGTTTAGTTCCATTAATTTACGATCAATCCAAACCGTCCATCTTTTACAAACCCTTTTAACTAAAGACACATGTACGACTTTTTCCATTTCAGTTGCTCCAAAATCCCTCCTGTAACTCCGAAGAAGTCATTCAGGGTAAATCAATATATATGGATATTAGCAGATATTTAGGTACCTGCTATTAATCCATGATGTCCATTTAAGACAAAGTGTGAGGTCATAAAATGTCATGGTCCACGTAAATCGTCGGACGTCATATTTTATAACGTCTTGAAGTCACATTTTATTCGTTCTTCAAAAGGAATTAAGTGTAACAATCACGAATGGTTAAAGTGACCATGTAATGATATTTTTTAATTAATTTCTTCCAACTCTGGAATTTTTGTACATTTTAGGACAGTATGGTTGTCAACTTTTAATGTACGCAAAATTAGTTGGTATACAAGGTATTATTTCTATTTACAAAAAATTCACATGAACATTATTGTTCTTATTAAAGCATTCAAAATTTTACAATTATTTTGTGATAGTATAGTCAAAGACGTGGTTGTTTTGAATTTATATATCTACAATTGGAACACTGAATCTATGAATCATTCACCTAAATTTATAATTTTTTGGTATGATATCGGAATGAATATCACCATAAATTAACGACATTTTCACTGAATGTGAAATAGTAGGCTTAATTTTCATAAAAATATAATTTTAACTAAAATGCGACTATCAAATGCATATAAACATGTATCACTTAAAAATCATGAATAAAATGTCAGAGAAATCGGCAATCTTTATACAAAATTATCGCAAAACTCAAATAATTTTAAAAGAACGACGCCTCACCTACTTAGTATCCCCTTCGTGTCCGCTGGCACATAAGGTCCTGATACACTGCCTCCAGTTTATCCGGTCTCTTGCCGCCACTCTTGCCTGTGTCCAAGTGTTCCATCCCATTTTTTTCTCTCACTTAATCTGTTGTTCTCCTCCAGGTAGTTTTAGGCCGTCCGACTTTCCTTCTGCCCTCTGGATGCCGCTGTTGTGCATATCCTCTTACTGTTGTCAAATCGGAGGATATGCCCAATCCACTTCCATTTTCTCAGGATAATTGTTGAACTGATATTTGTTGTTCTTTTTCTTTGATGTAATTCTTTATTTTTTATTTTTTCAGGCAATCTGACTTTGAGTATACTTCTTATACGACGCGAGATAAATCTGTATAATTTCTGGACAAAATGACAATGGTTATTACATGAATTTGTTAAGAATTTATATGCTTGTGCATTGATTTTCATGTATACGGAGATACTTTACATTCAAAATGACATTTCTCAATCAATTTAGATAATTTAATTTTGTTATTGGATTTCGTTCAGCTTTCTGTCAGTAATGTTTTAGGGAAATATAGAATCTATGCTTTCAAGCCGTTGATTATCATAGTTCTATTCTCGAAAGGGTTAAACTTTAAAAGTTCGAGCTTTAGCGAGAATTCTTATGTTTAACCCTCGAGACAGTAGAACTATGATAATCAAAGACTTGCAAATGATAGATTTTATTTCTCTAATTCTAAAATTAAGGAAATTTTCATGTGTTTTAGTTTCTACACCGTCGCGGGCCTCTTCAATCAATAATGAGACGTAACCGGATATGAAATATACATTGCATGGAAAGCAACCAAAGTATATCGATGATAGGCGATTCAAGATAAATAAACATTGTATGTTTTGAGCAAATACTTTCTACACTGATTTATACTCGAAATCAATTTATTTAAGGCACATTTGGCAATTTGAAGAACAAGTCTGTTATCTTTACATTAGCCAATAGAATCGCGAGATAAATGTACGAGATGAGAACACTTTCAACTCCTATAGTATGAACTTGACGGGAACAACATTAGAATTAGAGAAAAAAAAGACTTTGCCATCACATGATTTATTTCGTTTAATTTCAAAGCGGTACGTAAAGGTTTTCTGTAAACAATGGTCTTGTTAAAGTAAGTGAGAAGCAAACCGTCAGTCGAAAACGAACAATCCAAGGATAATGGCAACATCGGAAAAACAAAGAAACAAATACATAACACGAGCACAATACAGAAAAGAAAATTCAAGACATACACATTTACAAAAATGAACATCGTGGACCCAATAAAAACTATGGCTGAGATCAGACTCGCCGGTATAGTAAGCATCCTCTGCTTCTTATAAGACACCCACCGTGATGAACATCCGGTAGAGGAAAAAAAACTTTAGTGGCCAAGAGAAAGCTCTGTTTTCATTTGTAATCCTGATATCTCAAAGGGGTCCACAAGATCGTGATGTCGACAGTAAAACTTCTGTAGTGATGACTTCAAGTTATGGTACATGTAACATACCCTTGCTGTAGTAGCCTATTTGTAAGCAACAGAGTTCTATCAAGATAGTCACTGCCTCGACCACAAGCCCTTGAGTAGCAAATGAGTTTGGAGATTATAACTCCACACGCCGGTGCCTTTGGAATGTTGCTACAAAGAAAAGGTAAGTTAACTTTTTGAAAAAATGAAGTCATCACGCTTGTCATATAGCTTAGTTTGTAGTGCACCTCTGTTGTCATTTTCAAGATGAAGATCAACGAACGAGACAAATGTGGAAGTTTCTGTAGTATCCTAAATTTGAGCTCTTTTGGGTAGATAAGATGAAGAGAATCATAATAGCGAGAACTATTTAGATAGAATACTTATATAAAAGAAGCTGAAAATGACCGGGCAAGTTTTTTATATTATTTTGAAAAAGCCTTTCGATGAATTCAGCCTCATATGAGTAAAGGAACAGATCTGCTACAAATATGCACAATTTGTGCCCATTGGAATTCCGATTGTCTGTTGAAAAACAAATTGAACAAATATATTGTCGATCAAAAACTCTATATTTTAATCATTTCTTCCTCTGTATATTTTCTCTGTGATTCTGAGTAGTATTTCACAAAGTATTCTTCTTCTCTGCCTATAACAATGTACACACATCTTCGTGAGCGGTTAAGGGAATTACATCTACGAATTAAATCTTTTAGTCGTGATTTCAGTTGTGCATGAGGAATACTAGTATAAAGTATGGAGAAGTTAAAAGTTTGAATGCTGTTACAGTGTGATAATGGTCTCGATTTTAAGATGTCAATCAGATCTTTAGAGTTTTTTTTTAATATCCACATTTCATTTACACCACTTATTGAAAAGCTAGAATCACAATATTTTTGAAGGCACCCTTTTACAGCTGTCAAGATGGAGGTAAATAGCTTAGAAATAGGTTTTGTAGAACATTTTGGAGATATATCAATGTACCGTTGTTTGTATGGGCATTTGTGTAATTTTGCTACCCAGTCCAATGAGGGGATATCAGTGTCTTCATCTTTGGTGATTCTGTAATATCTCCTCCTTAGACAGAGTAGTATAAATTAAAACTAGAAATTTACAATTCACAATTACTGAAAAGTTTCCCTAAATTCTGTTAATGCAAATATTTAAAATACCAATGTCAACTCTGAAACTTGTTGAATAAAGAAAAAACCCAAATCATTAAATAAAATAAAATAATGACTAATCTATACGAAATTAAAATGATCCTTTTTCACATTTCGTTGGAGTTTTCTCGGTGAAATTGTAACATGAAAAATTTTCAAAATTCAGGGATTCTTTTCCATTTGAAATGAATGTGACCATTTTTGATAACCACGGCCCAAATAAACATAATCGTCGCTCGAGTACCGTAATACAGTGACTGTTGATATTAACTTTACGTAAACTGTCATTAAACTGCAGGTATTAAGCAAATAATTTGAACATAAATATTGGTATTGCGACAAGACAATTCCTAACAATGATCGAAATTGTCTTCGAAATACTAATTTTTAAGTAATAAGTATAAATCCAATAACTCTTCCTACACATTGACTTGAACCCATTACATTGTTCATAAAAAATGATCTTCAACGAACGGAAAAGACAATTGACATACCTGTCTTTAAAAAATCTTTTATTTCAGCTCCCCAAATCTTGTAAACTTTAAGAATGATAACAAATACAACTGAAACATTATTAATTAAAGCAACGATTACAACTACAATATGTCGTATCACCCTGGAAGGATTTAGGTCAGTGAAACAATCCTAAAAACAGATACAAGGGCAGACAAATTGATGAACAGAGGTGCACAAAAATATAACTACGACTAAAAAACTAGTCAAAATAACTACAAAATCTCCGATAGTTACAAGGTACGGCTTCTTAATCTAACATGTTCACCCTGTAACAACAACTAACTCAACTAACGTTTCAGCTTTGATACATTCAAATGTCGGATCTGTTCGGGTTTAATGCGGTTGCAAGTCCATACTATTAAGAACAGATGTTTCCAGGCATAAAGGATATTTTATAAATTTTTGTTTAAAGGTTTAAATCCTAAATCAAAGCAAAATATTGTTTGCACTAGATACGTGTTTACACAACAGCAATATAATGCCAATGGAATAAAAGACATATGAAGAACAAAACTAAAAGTTCCAGGGATGTGTCAAATAACGGAAGAAGAGAAAATGGAGGTAATAACAACATTACCGAACAGAGTTGTCAAATGCCAAAGTCCATAAGACAAAAAGATAAATCAGGTGGAAACCGCCGGAAAATTGTCGACCGCAATGGTGCTGACTTAGCACAGGCAATTCAAGAGAAATGGCGGGTTAAACCGGTTTTATGGCATGCCAAACCTCCTCTTCGATTGTGGTAGTTACTGGTAGCACGTTAACAGCGGTTGCTATTGAAAGGTCGCACACAGTTAAAAGAAATGATCATGCAAGTACTAAGTAAAAAAATCTTGAATCAGAGTTCGGACGGAAACTTCAAATGTTTCCATAGGGGACTGATATCAATTGAAAATCTTTTTAAATGTTCGTTTGAGACGGAATGTTTTGAAACAATCGACATCTACAAACAATACCAAAACACAACATCATTGTAGAGCCCTGCAGTCAGAACCTCAATAAAACCGATTGGCATAAAGTGCTGCAAAAGAATAAGCACGTCCAGCTCCGTATAAGGCACCCGTCACACTGTCAGTGAGTCAATCCTGGGTAAAGTCAAAACCGATTACGTCAAGAGTTCTTGAAAAGTCAATTTCAATTTGGGACACCGGCATGTGTCGTGACACCATTCATAAAATCTCTTACATGACAAAAAATTAAAAGTTCACTAACTGTAAATTATTTTATGTTAAAAGATCAAAATTGACTGTTGTCCATTTACATGTACTTGTTGGCTCAATGATTGATATCCATTGAAAAATTTCTTTTCAGATTAACTCACCGAAGATACACTATTGTTTACTAATTTATTTCTTATACAATTTCAGAAAATTGTGAAGACCAGGATTCTTCCAATTTCAAATGAAGAAGCAAACATTATCACTTATGATTATCAGTTACCCTCATTTGAGGAGCAAAAGCTTAAAAAAAATGAAAATTTTAACTAGCAAGAGAATGAGTAGATCAAAATGGTACCAATATTGAAATATTTTGTTACATTATGTATAATGGGCATGTTTAATGTACAAAATTCCTGTATTTTAGATTTGAACAATACTCATTTGACATTGTGAAAAAGTATCCGAGCGAAGTTTTGGAAACTTCAATGCAGTAAAAATCATTAACAAAAATTTTAATAAATATGTGGAAGCAGTGAATATTCTTTCTTTTTCTCAGGTGGACAACTGTTCTTTCTGATATGTCGGTATACATCATAAGTGGTCCGGTTATTGTCACCATAGTGCCAGTAATGATTCGTGTTCTCATCAGATTTTGTGCCAGCCATTTGCTATTCTAGTACTTTCATGAGAGGCAATAATGCGATGACGGCTATGCAAAATATCCGGTAGAGGTTGGTCATATGTTTCCGGAAGTAACAATGCGATAAATCCAACTAAGAACATAACTGATCCGTATCCAATGTATGAAGCAGTATAATGTACATGTAAATCCTGAAATAAAAAAAAACTGATTGCAATGATTATTATCTTACAGGTATACATAAAATGTTGCATGAAAGTGGACTACGAAACTTAAATTCTATGTTACGTTTTATTAAAAAAAAAAAACTTAACCCCTTCAAATATTTGATCCATTTGAAAATGTCAAATATTGACTTGTATCTATGCAGAATTTAAATTCACAATAACTTCGGTATATAGTCATTTGTTACCACTGGATCGATACCACTGCTGGTGAACTGTAAGTCCCTGAGGGTATTCAACAGCCCAGTAGTCAGTACTTCGGCGCTGACCCGAAAGCCGTTTCTTTTTGGAACCTTACAATATCTAAATTTTTGTAAATTTTGCTGAAAACTTGGGATTATCTCCCTCTTGCAAAGCTATGTCCTTAGCTGATTTTGGCTTTACATTTAGATCATATTGGTTATTTGCTCTCTATCAGTTTTTAAACATCTTCGAGTTTATGGTCTTCCAAATGTATAAATTTTATCTGCACTGAAGAGACATAAGTTGTCCAAATGCGCATATGCAGAATTCAAATTCAAAGTAACTTCGACATTTAGTCATTAGAGATGGCCTCCTTATCAAAAGGCCAATCATTGACTCATGAATGTCAGAATGGCTATTTATATGAATCTGGGGTCTTTCCGAATATTGGAATGCTGAATTCGGTATTTTGGTAATGAATACTTCTTTTCTGACCATTTTTTGAATTATGGCTTTTCATATCATTTGACATATTTGAGGTAATAAATAATACACAATAAAACTTCGATATCATAATAATTTTATGCCAAACACTATATTCATGCTTCACAAAAAGCATTTGTATTATTTTTTTTCTAATTACATTAACGTTACCTGATTGAATGCCATACAAATATATCGTCCGAGCGCAAGACCAAAAAGGTCACTTGCCATGATTAGGGCTGTACCCATACACCTATAAATACAAAAATAACATTCATGTTGAGGAGAAAGATAAAGGATTAAAATTCTAAAATTGCGGACAATTTTTGTTCTGCATATGATCATTTGGACAGCTAATGTCTCGTCATTGCAGAAAAAATCAAAATAATTGAATATCAGAATGAAATAATGATCTTTAAACCGTTAGTTATAATATGGCCTGCTTTATAAGCCATGGAAACAGAGTCGTGGTAAATTCAATATACCCCGACTGACGCCGCAGTGCTTTTTAGTGACGTCATAGTTCATTTCTTCACAGAAACGTCACAGAAAGTGCACAAAACGTGAGGAAAACTACACACGTGAAGCCCTATAACTGCAGTCTCTATAAGTTAGTTGAAATATAAAATGATGTCTTATTTCAATATAAGAATCGAAATAATTTATGAAAACCGTGGTATATCGATATTTTACCCACATTGAATCTGCAAATTTTAAAATAACAGCGGGTATAATGTCTTGTCCATGGTAAAATATGCGATATACCACGGCTTCAATAAATTATTTCTTAAAATTAAAACAGTTTGAGTTATCTAAAATGCCGACATCTGTAAATTTACGTTTTTGCAGATGGCTTATTTTACTCTTCAATTCAAATAAGAATCCAACATTATAAACAAAACAAATTCATTATATTTTAACTTTTTTAATTGTGAGTCAACATAAAAGACTGCTACAGTTTTCCTTGGAACAAATACGTATTCACCCAACAGATATTTCACAGTCTATTTGCACTTAGTACTTGGATGAATATTTCATTGTTACGACCAGTCGTTGAGTTTGTACCCGACAGAACCGCAACGGAAGTGGAGTTTTGGTGTGCCCTAAAACCGGTTTAACCCTTCATTTTTCTAAATGCCTGACCTAAGTCAAGACTTTTGCGGTTTTCTGTTGGTTTTCCACCTGCCTTTTCTTTCTGCCTCTTGGACTTTGGCTCCTGTTCTGTAATTTTGTTATTTCCCCATTCCTGTCAACATTCTTGTAATAAAAATATATAGTTATTATTTACCTTATTGTTGTAGGATATATTTCTAGAGCGACAAGAAAAAGAAATACTATTGTTGAAGCTACACCAAGTTTTCCAAATAAGGAAATACCAGTCAAAATATCGTCATCAGTTAGTAGTTCGTTGACTACTGACAACACGAGTACCAACATGAGTGCGAATCCAGAAGACATTGCATAAAGGAATAAACACCATCGTCGTCCAATACTGAAAGTAAGGTAAACTATTTTTTAATCATACCATATACTTCATTGTGATTGCATTACATATTAAACATAAAGTGTGCTTGATTTGACACTTAGGTTTTTTTTCTTTGCTTATTTTTTAGTGTTACGTCAAATTTTGAATTTCTCTTCTATTTATTGTATATGGTCTGTACTGTTCTATTTATTGCCACTTTGTTAATTATTCTCGTATTTCTCTTGTTAAGTAAATGAAAAAAACTGACAAACCCCATTGCTTCACTGCTTGTTTTTACATATTACAGCATATATTTTATAAAAAAAGTAATGTATAATTACCATTTACTGATGATTAAAGCTGTAAATATTATTGGTAAGTCCACAATATAGCGTAAGGTATTGTCTATATACATATTGTTAGATAAGTTCCATACTCTGTCCATTAAACATCTGTATACTGTACAACTTGCAAAACTGAAAGTAATGATAAATTATAGACTTTAGTAATGACTAAATACAGAGGAATAAATATACATTACATCCCAAGATCCCGTTCATTACCATATTTTATCCACTAGAGTGGATAAAATATATGGTAATAATCGGGATAAAGTGGTGTAATGTTTTTCCCTAATGATAAAAGATAAACACCGAGAATTATATTCCGAATAGATTTGGCGGGGAATGACACGGGGCTTTATTCAACATACGTTGAATATGAGAATTTATCTAACGGGTAAAAACCAATTTAAACTTGACATATTATTAGAGAAAGATTAATAATACAGTTGTAAGAATTATACATGTACACCACTTTTTGTTCGATGTGATGAAGAGAAATAAAACTAGAGGCTCTCAGGAGCCTGTATCGCTCACCTGGCTTTCAGATGCCATAATCATGGTAACATTGTAAGTTTAACAGTAACAGTTGATCTTCAGTCTCAAACTTTAGAAACCTCGAACACCACAGATATCTTTAACAGTCTTTAAAGTCTGATCATGTTTTAATACATTTCTTTGTTGAGCTTTTTTGACAAAAAAAAGTTCTTGCTAAGGACCACTTTCGACACCAGTTTTGAAATCGAGACATCAT